>OMNZ01070136.1:27451-39789 GCA_900303255.1 Lesueurigobius sanzi | reverse complement strand
TGACATTAGAAAATGTTTTGTGGGTTAGACCTGGCCCAGGAGATGGAAAATCACAAAAAACTGTAGGCGCTCATAGCACTTTTTTGATTATTATTCCACTAAAATATGCTTCTATAAACCTGACCATATATTCACATAGATAAAATAAATAAATTGTCCGAAATGTTACCCCATAGTTGTGCTCATTTTTGGCACAAATGTTACTCCATACTTTAGTCCTCCATGTTCTATATAAACAGAAAACAAGATAGCAGCTGACCAGAGACACATTTTCAGGATGACGAAGTCAAGTTTTCAGACAAAAAAACCCCAAGTTTTTATCTCGTACCGTTTAGAATCCCTGGGCGATTTTGTAAAATGCAGAGTCAGCAGTTTTAGCGAATGCCATGGGTGGGCTTGTTTTATACGACATTTACCCGGGATATGAGACTCCAGAGCAAAGGTGCACAGCGTAACATTTCACCCAATAAATACAGTAGAATGGAACACAAGCATTTGTTTTATTCCAGATATTTTTTGTTGTTGGAAAATGATTGGGATTGAAGAAGAAGCAACAACAACAACAAAACAATGTGAAAATATGTAATGCCCTTCTAGGCGACAAAGCTTTTCCATATGCTCCACAGGAGGAGGAAGAAGTAAAAACTTGTATACTCCTGCCCCTTCTTCCAAGTCACAGTTACAGTTCAGTACAGTAAGAAATATGTTTACCTAATATTGATAAGTCATTTGATTCCTGCACTATTGAATTTAGGCACTAGACATTTTCCAAAGGTTACTGTATCACAGGTATTAATAATCATCTTCATCTGCATATTTATTGAATAGGCTATGTAACTTTTGTACATTTGTTTAAAGTGGTGCAGGATCACTTTTCCTTAAAATTATGTGTTATGCATCTTAAATTGTAGTTTCCTTCTGCAAAAATACCAAAACAATTAACAAACATGTATCTTTGCTGTGAGCGGCTCCTCTCCTCAGAGCTGACTTGTAACTTTAGTGGGAGCGGGGACGTCTCCAGCTCCTCTCCGTGGAAAATGTGAGATTTAGCAAGGTTAGGTCCTCATCTAAATCCAGTCTTTGATTACCCACTGACAAATAGTGTTTTCTGTGTCTAGCTGGTCATTAGGAGCATGTTTTATTTTGGCAACAGAATGATTCAAAATGTTATGTAGTGTACCTTTAATTTTGAAACCGAAAGGTAAATGAAGAGTTAATTTGCAAAAGCAGACATCTCCGTTTTGAATTTTTTTGCAAACTAGGTGAGACTTGTAAAACTAAAGTTGAATCCATTTGATCAATTAAAAGTGGCTTAATATTTGTGAAGTAATAAAATAGGTCTGGTAATTAAGAACACAGCTACACAGAGAGGAAATTACAAGTATATGTTGATTTTTGTCAACGGTTTTTTCCAAATGAACTCTTCAAATGATGAAAATAAAAACCAATATGTTTGCAGCAATTCATCACTTTCTTTGGCACTGTTTTTTGTATTGTTGTATATTTTTTCAGACTCATGCATGTCAAAAAAAACCCGCCAAGTGGGATTGAAGCCATGGCTAATTTCCATCCTTTATCCTACATTTACACTCACAAACACACTCTCATTCATCCTGAGGAAACCTACACAGGCACAGAAATGTTCCACCTGGATTCAGGATTTAAACATATAGGACGTTCCTGCTGTGAGGCATGAGCACCAACCACTGTCCCATTGTACCGTGTAAATTTATATTTTTGAAAAAGAAAAAAAAACACTAAAACTGGTTCACGCTTCTTTGCACAAAACCAAGATTTCATCAATAAATCCTGAACGATGAAAAGCTGCTAAATAAACAAAGCTACATTCTCACCTGTGGAACAAGTGCGTTTGCATCTATTACAACTGAGGGAATGCCTCACCGAGACCTACTGTGGTCCGTTTCTCTGTTTTCCTAGGCCGCCTTTTTGTGCTTCATGTCACCTTTAATCTGTCGGCCCGGGTCCATATGGAAGCAGGCCTTAAAATTAGTGATTGCGGGTCACGCCGAGGTCAACGGTCTGATCAAAACCACGTGTTGGCAACATTCTGCCGACATTTTTCACGTCAGTCCTTGTGGAGATCAATCCTCGGCGCTGACCCACCGGTGCGCTCTGGAAAAAGGTGGCGTATGCGTGAAATCATAGTGCGTCGACCTGTGTGAATGTTTTGTTCATACACAATGTGGTGGAGGATGGGGGGTGATCTACTTTGAAAAGTTTCCTACCATCAGTCACCGGTGTCTCCCCCAGAACATCTCATTGTCTAATATTGCATGTCAGGCAGAGATTTGTCTTCATATCAACCAGTAGATGACACTTTGGTTCGGGGGGATTGTTGGGGGCCAGGGAAAAAGTGTCTGAATGTTACAAGAGGTGAGAGAGGGCTCATCTAAATCTGGGAGAAAGAATACATGAGACAATAACGTAAGATTATGGGCATAAATTTAAATTAAACATAGGCACGAAAAGGTAAATGTAGAGAAAGGTTCTTGGGCCATTATCTGTAAGAAGTGTAGGACTCTAGACAATTAGGTACAGCATGAATGTCCAGATTTGAAATCACATTTTCTGATGTTGAAATACCAATGATAGGAGAGACAGGGGCTGTTTGTCACACGGGTTGGTCGTCACATTTCTTTTTTACAGCCATGCTAGGGAGCGCTGTGACCTGATATTGTTCTTGAACATCCAGTTAACCATCTGATTCTCCTGTTGTAATATATTTTTATTTTTCACTCAAAAATATTTAATCAATCAATTTATTTTGTATAGCACAGCATCACAAAACAATTTTGCCTCAAAGGCTTCACATTCATGCAATGTCCAAACAATGTAAAATCCATCCATCCTTATGTGACCAACCGGAGACACGGGGGTGCAGAATCTTACCAAGATGTTACCATTGCAGCCCCATAATAATTACTTGGCTACACTTCAATGCTTTCTTGTTGTCAACAACGCCAGCCCAGCACTAAACTGAACAACCCTACTTTACCGCACGCTTAAGGCAACACAGGTTCGTATTAACTAGTGGACAGAGACAGTATTATAAGGTTAAGTCAGTTAATATTTGACATTCAGTTTGTTCCAGTTCATTTTGCAAGATTTGTTCACAGTTCATACACTGTCCATACCCACAATAGTTCATGATAGTCCGTTTTGCAGAGTCTAGAGCGATGACGAATTTGCTTTGACGTCCCATAGACACGATCGAGAACTGTAGATAAAAGCAGAAACAAAATAGGAGAAGAGAAGGCTCTCCCGTGCCTCTTTTGGGTATCCTTATCTGCGTGCCTTAGTTCCTTAAGTATCCCCCCATTACTGGGGTGGCGTTGTTGGGTAACATTCAATCAATCAATCAATCAAAGTTTATTTATAAAGCGCTTTTCATACAGAGATGCAACCCAAAGTGCTTTACAGATTAAAAACACATTAATAACAGAAACATCAATTTACACACCCAACTCCCACCCCCCACATATATTTACAAGTGCATTCACCTGAGCATTCAAACACCCATCCAAACACACACACGCACACACACGCACACACACACACACACACACACGCACACACACACATTCATAGATCTTTAATTCCAATACTATCTACTCTCGCTATATTGCCACACTTAGATCCACGATTCGAGGCAGGTGGAAGGTTCTAGGTGGGCGAGTCAGTCTGAAACTCAGGGGAGAGAAAGGGGCACACAATGTGAATAGCAATGAGCGGATTGAAAGGGAAAATATATAGTATGTACCTAATTTATACAATAAGAAGAACAAGAGGATAGGGTTCAGTGTACCATACTTCCCCCAGCGTCATTGCTCCTACAAGGCAGCCTAAGCTTATTATTGCCTACCCTTTCTCAGACAGCAGATGAATAAACAGCCATATACAGATTTAAGATATTCTGTTGTGTAATTTCAAAGACATTATGTATAATGTTATATTACAATTAGTAGAAAAAACAACCAAAGACTTCTGGGGGAATAAGGAGAATATTTTTGTGTCTAATGTCTTTGTTTAAAACAAAAAAACTCTTGGTGATTAGTAAGTGATAAATCTAGTAAAAAGATTATAGCTTTAAATTGAACAAGCTGAAGTCAGGTATGTGCTTGCTCAAACCTTTTTTTCTGGGTGGTGAGACGGAGCTGATTGTCTCAGGTGGGTCAGGGATTGACAGTATTCTAGTGTATTGGGTGATTTCCTAAAATTTTCAACTCATTGTAGAATATTTATTCGCAGTTTTAAGGTAGTGGGCAGTTAAGCATGTTATAATGGTAACTGTCCATGGAAACTGTCAATATGCAGATTTTTTTTGTCACAAAGTTCAACATTTTCTCTTTGAGAAAATATGAACAAAGGCTACATTTTAATTTTGTTGCTGTTGTTTTTGTTTGTTGAGATGAGAAGATGTAATAAATTAAAAGAGAAGCAAACAAAAAACCTGTAAGAATTGAAAATAAACATGTAAAAAAAAAAAAAAGAAGAAGAGCTGAAGAACAGAGGTGACATCATAGAAAAGGCCAATTCTTGTTCAATATAGACTTGATATCTTGCCCAAGAGCCTATTATTATCACCTGTGCAACTGTAAATCTCTTTCTTTGAAAATTATCTTCACCGTATGATGTACCTGAGCCACAAACTTATTATTATTCATTCCCACCAACTACAATGTATTCAATATGTGCCAATAATACCTTGCCATTTACTGTGCCATGTTCCACGAGAGGGTCGGCCCTGTCCATTGTGTGTCCATGGCCGGCCGAGTGAGAGAGACAACCAGAGCCATCTCCTAATATGGCAAATGAATGCATGAATGAACACAAGGGTGAGTAACTGAATTAATAAGCAAAGACCATTTACATAATTGCATGTGGGGTATGTGTTTTCATATGTTATTTGTGTGTTAACGCTCTCTAGAAATTATTCAGCATTGCAGTGGATCCATCGCGTAAAAACAACTGTTTTGAATTGAGGAGACTCAAAAACTAAAATAAATATGTTAATGATGTTTGAGAGTCTGCTGGAGAGACACCCGTCCTGCCCTCGGAGCGTTATTGCCTACATTTCAGTTAGTACATCTTTTATTTGCATGGATTTTAAAACAGATAAATGTCCAAACACACGTTTATCAAATTGCCCAGCCTTCAACTGTTTTTGTGCCCGCAGCATTGATCTAAGCTCCAACCAACCGTCCATTTCATCTGTTTCAAATGTCAAGGGGTCTTTGTCGAACACGTGTGATCACCTTTGCAGGAAAGTTGTCACCAGTGTCCGCTTGCATCATTTGAAGTGCTATTTTTCCTCGTGTCACTGTTGCTCTGTGATCAAGATCGACGCCGCGGCTTATGCGCACTGACATCTTTTGAACTGTGACGAAGCGGCACTATCAGTTGGCAGCCCTTTCGTTGTTGTTTTGCGCCGGATAAGAGGCCGGTTAACCTTCACAACGTCATGCCTCTGAGAAGATTGTGTTAGCATGGAGGGGTAGGCCAAGAAAAACACGGCATGTACTGCGTGAAATGAGCCAAGATGCGTTGTCAAGATAAGTATAGGACGGGTAAATATTGAGGACTTTTTAAACAGAATTGGATACATCTATTTTAGATCATGCAAACGTTAGCAGGAACAACATGGATGTCATTGCAATATCTGATTGGCACTTAATGTAATGTGTTCATTCAATTCAATCAATCAATTTATCTTTGTATCGCCCTTTATATCACAACAGGAGTCCTCTCAAAGGTCGTTACAAACACAACATAAATCAATATCAAGCATCAAACAATGATCAAATGAAATGTCACAAACAGATGTAATGTCCCACCAATATTCCACATCCTTAGACCCTCCCCCGCAGCAAGGAAAAACCACGTGGGACAAACGAAGAAACCTCAAGGAGAACCACAATGGGAAATCCACTCCTCTGGATGGGCCAGAGATGGTTCCTAGGCCAACTTGAGTCCCGTAGCTGTGTCCAGCCAGAGTCCCGCGGCCCTTGATGCTTTCAAGTCACTGCGGCGACAGCTGTTGTTCAGTCCTGCGGTCGACACTGGATCTCCGACAGCCAGGGAGCTACCACTCCCCTCGGGGGTGGGACAGAGAAAGTGGACACAATGTGAATAGCAATGAACAGACTAAATGTAAAGGTAGAACTAAATATTGCAACAAAATTTATATAGTAAGAAGAACAAGAGGATAGGGCTCGATGTACCGTACTTCCCCCAGCATTATAGCTCCTATAGCAGCCTTGCATATGCTGTAAGTTTAGTACTGAGCTCAGCTGACCTGACCATAAGCTATTTCAAAAAGAAATGTTTTGAGCCTAGTCTTAAAAATGGAGACTGTCTGCTTTTTTAACATGAGACAGAAGCTGATTCCATAAAACTGGAGCTTGGTAGCTAAAGGCTTTTTCCTATTGTGCTTTTAGAGACTTGTGGAATCACAAGTAGCTCTTTTTGCCTGATATCGCACTATATCTTCTTGGAGATAGATTGGAACCATCCCATTTATGGCCTTATATGTGAGATTTTAAATTTAATTCTAAACTCAACAGGGAGCCAGTGGAGAGACTTCAGCACTGGAGTTATATTATGCTCTCTTCTTTTAGTGGCGTTAATATTCTAGCAGCCGCATTTTGAACGAGTTGAAAAAAGTTGTTGTTGTCTCATCTCTTTATCCAGGCCTGGGGTGGGTACAATGAGCATCCTTGAATAACCTTTTGCTGTAAAAAGGCTCAAAATAAAGATGTTGTGTATTTGATTCAGGAGTGACAACAATTGTGGTTGCAGAACTACTTTTAGTGATCATAAAGATGATGCTAAGATGCTAAAAACAAATAACCTGATGCACAACTGACTATAAATTTAGCCTCCTGTCGCCTCCAATTTCAGGTACTTCTCCTTTACGGTATGGACAGATTGTTATACAGTATCAACAAATACTTGCTCAAATATGAGAACAGTTGCCATAGCAATTAACAAGATACAATATTTGATGTATCAAATGATGAAAACTCCTCAAAATGGCCTAAGGCACTTGGGACGAGGCGGTTTAACAGAAATTGTCTAAATAAGATGAGTGATTGGATACACTGATAAATTCTAGTTCAATATTCATCAAAGATAGTGGAAAAACAGAACAAAGAAGGGTCACTTTTCTGAGGTGGTCCTTGTTGTGAGGTGTGGAACAGAGGAGCAGATGAAGAGAGAAGAAAAGCTGTGTGCTGACCTGTTTCCCCTTCACCTTTGTGCGGACCGTGTGGGGCTGCTCCTCCGGCCAGACCAGGGCAACAGAGGAGTCGGACTGCAGCCAGCACAGAGGCACCCTGGCTCCCATCGCTGGTCCTCAATCCTACTATACCCTCCACCTTCACGGGGTCTTCCTGGCCCGCAGCTAGAAACATATTTTCTGTAGTGCGGGGTTAAAGTAAAGGGGAGCCGAGCACATCAAAAGCACAAGTGTGTTTCTGGTTGACCAGGGCAGTCCGCGTTCAGAGATTTTATACAGCTATTTTTTTCCTCTCATTTCATCTCATTTTGCAGCTTGCACAATGCAAATCTAAATTCCAGAAGTTAAACGGAACCGTAAATGTTTCTTTGCTAAATTTAATGATTTCAATTGAATTTAATTTAGTATCCAGCACCCAGTGAAAGACAGCACGCAGCAATACATTGACAACAGCAACAAAAACAAATAACATTATATTAAGTGGCTATAGTTTTACAATGGTTTGTTATAGTAGTGTGTTTTAGTGATTTAATATACAATACTACTGCCAGCCGGTAATTCATATCAAAGCCTGGATCAAAAAGACTTGATCACCCTTCATCTAGAACTCAAACTATATGATAATACAGGATCACAGAGAATTTTGATTAATTGTAAGCTTAAATATGTGCTTTTAGTTGAATATAGAGGCTGGTGAGAGACAAAAAATTGAAGAAGTCTGTGTCAAAAAGCACCCTTCAGTCAGTGTGCCATGTGCTTTTTGACATAGGCCAGCTGTACTGTAGCTAATGCCATACCTTTGTCCTTTACACACACGGTGCAAGTGGCATAACTATTATGGGACTTAAATGTTTGATGAGTTGAATCTTGTGGATTTGAATTAGTCAGCCAAATATGTAATCTAGCTGAGAAGTAGATCACTGAGAAGCACACCTTTTGATAAAAGGCATGCACACTTTGTTGTTTACCCTGTGAAAAAGCATGTATGAAAAAGGTGAATGAAAAACAAAGACGAAAAGGCCACCTCTTGTATCCTTGTGTTTTGCTTACTGTGACAGCGAGTGCTTTGAAAGAGTTGTTCTTCGCCCGTCCACCGTGGGCGCTAGATCCACACTATCATAGTCCTCCTAAACTGTTCTCTAGCCCTTGCACTTCCAGGTTGGGCTCTGGCTGGGACTGGTGCTCCGTCAATCAATCAATCAATCATCAATTTATTATTGTACCGCCCCATATCACAACAGGAGTCATCTCAAAGGTCGGTATGGACAAAAACAAATCAATATCAGACATCAAGAATGATCAAAATAAGTCACAAACAAATGAATGTCACGCACAAATGAAATGTCACAACCATAAATAAGTAAATCGGACATAACAAGCTCAGAGTATCCCACCTCCTTAGACCCTCCTCCACGGCGAGGAACAACTCCATGAGAGCAGGTTAACACCACATAATGTTCATGTAAAAAAAAAAAAAATTGAATGATCTCCATCCATCCATCCATCTTCTTCTGCTTATCCATTTCCGGGTTAGGGGGGCAGCAGTCCAAGCTGTCCAGATCACATTGCACCAGTCCCTTATGGCTCCTCCTGCAGGTGGTGGGTCCACGGGAGGACGGCCACATGACATTCCCCCACCTCTAGGCGACGTAACCAGCCTTGATAAGATAAGATAAGATAGTCCTTTATGGATCTCACAACTCTTAAGACAGGATCACACAGGGGGGTGCAAAAAGTCAGGAAAAACATGCCATGAAGAAGAAAGTAAGTTTGCAGGTAATAATAGTACTAGCAATCAATCAATCAATCAGTTTTTGCAACGCCCAATATCACAACAGGAGTCATCTCAGAGGTCGGTACAAATATCAAACAATGAAAGGTCAGCCTGGGGTTTCCCACATCCTTAGACCCTCCCACGCGGCAAGAAAAAACTCAAGAAAACCATGTGGGACAAAATGGAGAAACCTTGAGGAGAACCAGATTGGGGAAGGGATCCATTCCTATGGACGGATGGGCTAGATGGTTCCCAGGCCCCGACGAGTCCCGTAGCTGTGTCCAGTCAAGCCCCGTGGCCCCCAAGTTCGCAGTCCACTGGCTCTTTGACAGCCAGGGAGCTACCACTCCCCGTCCGCAGATGGACAGGGGTGGGACAGAGAAAAAGGACACAATGTGAACTACTAGATTAAAATAAAATAAAATGACATGATGGTCTCTCATCATAGGAGCGTCTGAACCGCTCTTGGTCTGACCCGTCACTGAGGACCTGTCTGCCATGGGAGACCCTACCAGACAACAGAGCTCCTATAGGATCATTCGGGTGCATAAACCCCTCCACCACGATGAGGTGGCGGTTCGAGGAGGGGATTATTGAATTAGTCCTGATCAAAACTCTCCATTGCAGTATTGCTGCGTTTCTGGAGGAGCGAGTTCAATAGCAGCTGTAGATTTGGCATGTGGGATCCCGATGGTCCGTAGCTGTGCTGAGCATTTGTCCCTAGTAACGGACAAAGGAAGAGGTACTTTAGCACTGTCATATCATTTTAGGTTAGCCTCTGTCTATATGCTGTTACCCAAAACTGTATAATTCATAGGTTCTGCCCTATTTAGGCCACAGCTGCCTTGTTACCTGTCAATTTGATCACTGTGTTTTACGTTATCTCAGTCATGTGAACCAAACAGAAGGACTGTATGGAGCATATGGACTAAAATGTTACCTATTTTAACTTGTGTAATACTGTACTTTTGAATTATTTTGAAAACGGAAGCAAGATAAACAAGATAACTTAAAACTGAACAAGCCACTTATCTCAACAAATTATTTATTGTTAAAAATAGAACCTTTTGCCCTCCCTTTATTAACCGAAATGTCTTATTTAATTGTGAAAACATACAGTCAAAGATCACACGGACCCCACATTAGCATCCTTTGTTGTTGTACATCTCTTTGTGTTAAAGTTCATTAATGACTGCAACAACATGTTAACCACACACATTCGAACAATACTCTGCCCTCTCCGACTTAGCTGTAACAAAACAGCTACCAGTCTCTTGTGTAACAGCATCGGGCCTGTTTACATGAAATCTGCAACAGTTAACACATTTGCACCCCCAGAACGCTCCACTTCTTGCAACACATGGGCGTAATTTGTTCACTTAGCTGTTTGTATCTACCTATTTTGTTCCTTTACATGACAGGGTAGAGCTTCCTGTCAGGAGTGTTTGTGTTTCCTCTCCTAATGCTCCCAGCGCCGAAATATGCTGAACCAACAGTGCGCCGGATGAGGAAGAGGCGAGAAAGCACAGCCACACTGGAGTAAATAACGCTTTCCCTTCTTAAATAAATCATTTGTTTGTGGGTTAAGTGAACATTGTGCCCTGTTTTAGAGAGCGATGGATCCCACCTCTCCACCCGCAGACGCCGGGGCCCATGCAAGATGCATGAGAACAAATTTTTTGACAACTTGAGTGATACATTTGTACGAGGCCCAAATGTTTTCTGTAATTCTGCGGAGAGTCTCGGAGTGACATAAATTGTGATTAATAAAAATTTCAAGAATACAAGATAATGGGGTGTGGGGAGGAGTGGGAATACAGGCATATGTCAACGTTGGAGAGAGTTTTTTTTTTAATTGATTGAATATGAAGCAATACAGACATGTTTCATTGCATTAATGTATTCTGTTGTGTTAATGGCTACAGCACTTTTTCTGGCATTTGCTACTACATAATTGTTCTTTTATAAGAGTTTGTCGCAGTGGTACACTACTTTTCTACTTATTTAGTTCATCATCACAGGGACAAAGTGTATGCAGGGCCGGCCCAACCTAA
Organism: Lesueurigobius sanzi; assembly: GCA_900303255.1. NCBI lineage: Eukaryota > Metazoa > Chordata > Actinopteri > Gobiiformes > Gobiidae > Lesueurigobius > Lesueurigobius sanzi. The sequence continues at coordinate 28,703 of OMNZ01070136.1, read as the reverse complement.
TACGCAGACTATGCAGCTGCTTAGGGCCCTGAGACCACCAGGGGGGCCCCCAATAGTGCATACATTTGTACTACAGGTGTTGTGTGTCTCGAAAATGTCCCTCAAATGTCTCCTCAAACTAGAAACTAGAAATGTAAAAGTTGAATTTTCTTTATATTATATATACTGTATTTGCCCTTGATTTGAGTAACTCATTTCAAGAAATTTGCCGTTAGGTTGCGTTTTTTACATGCAAATTAAGAAAACACATATTCTTTTTATCCAATTTTAGTTTTTTAGAGTAAAAAATGTACCCCACTGGGATAATTCTTGAAATTAGGGGCAGATACTAATTTCTAGATGTCTTTTTGCACTGTACTTTCTTTTACAAAAAGTCAGGTTGAATGGTGGGGGACTTGACTCATTTATTGGAATATATATTTATCCAAAATGAAACTGAAATAGCGAGGGCCCCCTGACATAATTCTGCTCAAGGCCCCCTGAATGCTTGGGCCGGCCCTGACTGTATGCACAATTACATCAGAATTTTAAGATTTCTGTTCAGTGATGACTTTGGAGAGCAAACTACATCTTAATGTGAGTCTCTTGTTCATAAAAACATATGCATAATACAGTACAAATAGCATTTTTGGATTTATTCATCTATTTGAGCTTCAATACTTCCACCAAAGCGCCTGAAATGCTCACATCTCTTTGGGCCTCTGAAACCAAATAATGGTTGGTCTGACAAGCCAAACTGACCTTCTGAATGCTCTTTTTTGTTTGTTGTTTTGCATTTGCTGTTGAATTGCTCTCAAAGTTGCCCTCTTCTCTGCTTATGCCGTTCCAGGGAACATTGTAGCTTTGTTTTTCATCCCTCTGTTGAACAGGTGCCAGCAAACTTTAAGTGAGTTTAGGTAACAGTTAGGCGAAAAGCATTGCAGGAACAGGAAGACAATAACGCTCGCACCCCCCTCAGGGTGCACATTACCATTGTTGTGAGCCAGGTTAATGTACTTCAAACAAGGTTTATTATGCTGTGCACAATAGTGATGAGAGCTGAGCAGAGAGGTTCGCAAAGTGAGGAAATACTCTAAGTACGTGGATATGAGTGCTTGCCCAACTTACTTATGATCCAATGAGAAGTTATTATCAGTAAACTACATGAACAATATGGCTATTAAAATGAGTGGCAATCCAATTGGCTGGAGAGCTTTGTAGCCATTTGGAAATACAGAAAACTTTCTCCAACGGACAATAGGAAGAGCTTCTT
>OMNZ01070136.1:6052-27431 GCA_900303255.1 Lesueurigobius sanzi | reverse complement strand
CTTGGTTTATGTTGGTTTACATTCATGCAAATAGTAAATGAAGAGTTCATTTGCTAAAACAGATAAGCGCCATTAAAGTGAACATACTGTGTGCTTGTAATTTTCTATTTGTTTAGCTGTGTTTTTAATGACCAGATCTACTTTAGTGAATCAGAAATATGAAGTCACTTATTATTTATCAAATTGCTTTAACTTTGCTCTTACTAGTGTCCCGTGTGGCGCACAGTGATAAGAACCTAAAACTGTTTTGCAAAATAATTCAAAACTGAGATATCTGTTTTTACGAATGAATGCTTCAAATGTAAAGTGAAATGTCATCCTACATTTCCACCAGGTGTAAACTGCTTAATTCTTCACCAGTGTTGGTTAAGACTTGGCTAAGACAAATTACTAGTTACTTTTCTAATAAGTAATTAGTTACATTACCTAGTTACTACCTCCAAAAAGTAAGTTACTTTCATATGTTTTTGACATATGTGTTTGTTTTATTAAAACCATTTGAATAAAGGTCAACCACAAAGAAGTTGTTCAAAACTGGCTCAAATGACATAACATTAACAAGAAAGTAAATTATTTTATCAGCCAGGACAATTAAACTAAGGCTGTGAAGTCTTCAAGATACTGGCTGGTAATGCAAAAACATTTTAAACAATACAATAATACTCCATGTAAACAACAACACCTGAATTACATTTGGACATATCAAAAAAAAGGGCAAAAAGTAACAGAAAAGTAACAAGCTAAGTATTTAGTTAATAACTAAGTATTTTCATAGTAACTCGTTACACTACTACTTTACTCAAATTGTAATCCCGTTACAGTAACTAGTTACTTAGTAATGAGTTATACCCAACACTGTTGTTCGTACAATGACAGACATCCAATCCTATCAGCTCTGTGCATGATCCCCTATGTACAGTACAGTAGCCTGTGGTTGTAAGGCCCTATTAGCCACATTTAAAGATTGTTTTTCCTAGTTTGAAGTGAAATTAGTTTTTTCCTTTTGTAGTATATGGCAAACTTAGACATTCCTGGAAATATAAATATAAAGCATTTATTGTAAATTTCATGAGTTTGCCGGCTAGTTTTCTTGCATTTCTGTGACTGTGACCCTAAAGAGTGACCCTGCCAGTTGTGAAATGTGCTTATAAACTCATAAGAAACAAGGTTTTAAAAATGTGTTAGGAAAGTTAGGAATGACTTTGGACTACACTTATTGATTTATTTTACTCGCTCCCTCTTCCATTATTTGTCATTTTAAAAATCAGGTATAGTGCCTTGACCACAAGCCCTAACCCTGTTATCATCCTGATGACAAATATTGCACGCTGTACAGCTTTAAGTGAATAAAAACATAATGGGATATGAAATGACAAAATAAATGCTGGTAATCTGAACTATCATCTAATATTACCAACATTTTATTCACTGTATAATCAAGCAATCACCAGTTTAACCTCTATTCATCAAGAAATTGCTCAATGAAACACACTTCAAAGCCTCCTCCTATTCCCATGCATTGCACACAAAGCATTTTAATGGATCTTGACCTGCTTTGTATTTAGCTCATCCCTATAGCTCCTTGTACACCAATCCCGGTGGGGTCTAGTGGGTGACCCCATCCCGCTCAGATGTGAAGTCCAGAAGGGAGCTTTTAGTCCATCCTGCTGAGAGGCCCATGCAGCACATAAATATTGCAGCAGAATAAAGAAGGCTGATGGTCAAAGACACAGGGGCTTGGGCCTAATCAAGTGTTAACTAAATGTTCCAACAAAAGGGCAGTATTGGGAGTATATGGGTTTAGGGCTACACAAGCAAAATGAATAAATGATCATGACATATCTGGAACTATAGGAGAGCAATGAGCAAAACAGTTGTGTCCCGAACTAAATTACAGCCTGTTTTTGATGTTATTTGTGTGAAACTCAGCAAGATGTGTATTGACTGAAATAAGGCATTAGTTCCCTATTGTTCGATGTTAATATAAATTAACTAAACAAGATTCCTGTTGCACACTGACAAAATTAGATACTTATAAAAGTGACTCTGTCTTGTTACTTTTTTTTTGTCTTTTGTAATGGTGTTGCGTTATTCTTGTCTTCTAGTTTCTTTACTGTTTAATTTATTCAATATTAGACAAATCTTCTATATTATTCTTCTATATCAGACAAATTGGTAAGTGATGTGTGGTTCAGGTAAATGAATAACACATCACTTACCCATTTGTCTGATACAGAAAAACCGGGACGAAAATCACACTGCTCCTCCTGAATCCGAGGTTCGACTATTGCATGGATTATCTTCTCCAGTACCCTGGAATAGACCTTTCCGGGGAGGCTGAGGACTGTGATCCCCCTGTAGTTGGAGCACACTCCCTTCTTAAAGAGAGGGACCACCACCCCGGTCTGCCAGTCCAGAGGCACTGTCCCCGACCGCCACACGATGTTGAGACGTGTCAGCCAAGACAGTCCTACAACATCCAGAGACTTAAGGTACTCAGGACGGATCTCATCCACCCCCGGATCCTTGCCACCGAGGAGCTTTCTAACCACCTCAGTGACTTCAGTGATAGACGAGTCCACCTCAGAGGCCTCCGTCTCTGCTTCCTCATTGGAAGACGTGGCGGTAACCAGCAATAAACAATTCATATTTCATAATTGTATTGTATTTGTAGAATTTATCCTGTCAGGAGTAGGGGGTGACTGGAGTGCAGTGCCTGGGAACCCAGATCTTGAGCAAAGACCTTGGTCAGGAGTACCTAGCTGGAAATTTTAGCAAACTGTATATTTTATTTATTTCATTTGAGCAGCATATGAACAGACAAGCTACAGAAACGACATAAAGAGAATACAGAGTTGATGCTCAAAAGGAGTAGGTAGAAGTTCAATGAACTTTTAGGTTGATGGTGGAAACCAAAGCATCCACAGGAAACCCAAACATGCAAACTCCACTGCTGTGAGGGAAGACCACTGACCATTGTGCCACCATCCCACCACAACAGGCAGGTAGTGTATGCCCATTATTATGAAGCATTACTACCTAATCAGGCATATCTGTGTTTACTGTTTGATGTATTCACAATGTTTTTCACCAAATCCACCCCATAGCCCGACACCAAGCAAGGAAACTGCAATCTGTCATGTTGCTACCAGATGCTTTCAAAACCAACTCAAAAACAACTAAAATATGAAGAGTTGAACACATATGTCCATATGCACTGGTCTAGCAGTGCAGAGTAGGTCCATCTCCTGTAGAGATCTTGACAGCATTTCTAAGTGCAAGCTCCAAACAATAACCCCGCTGCCACAGAGCTGTTGTGACTTTTATTGTTTAATGGGAGTCCAACCACTCGTACCTGGATGCCACGTCTATCTTTCGGATAACAGCAGAAGGGAGATCTGCAGTTGTGGAGAGGTCTACCTTTATTTCAATTATGCAGAACATTGCGTGTGAGTGACTTTGAACTCAGCGGGACCCTCACACCCTGCGCTCTTTTTGTTCATTACCCGGTGGTACCTACCGAGCCGCAATATAAGACCAATGAATGGTGCACATCCTGTATTGATTTGTTTGTGGAATATTAGAGTGAATTTTCAGATCTATTTTTTAATGTCCTTATTAAAATCCTGTTTGATCTACTCAGTACAATAATAACACAATTGCCTGTGTTGTTTGCAGCGCCCCGAATCACTGTGCCAATATTAATTGGACTTTTATTGTCTATGAATCCCAAAACGCAATCAGTTTTTCCATTTTTCTCATCATAGGTACAAAGCTATCCATCATGCCCCACATGTGAGTTGTGTTGATATGAATTAAATATTCTTTTTGAAATACAAACATTTTTTAATTATTGGGATGGGTAGTGGATTTGACTTTGAAGGCCTGGTTCTCTTCATTGTCTTCTGTTGTGGACACTGAATAAAGGGAGGTCAGAGTTTATACGGCAAGTTGAAGGATGTCATTTAGAGGTGAATGAAAAAAAGAGTTGGTTAAGGGGACAAACATAAAGGGAAGTGATTGGAGCAAAATGATCTTTTGTGTGAGATTGAAAGAAAGATGATGTGCACATTGCTGAGTGCATCTTGGGTTAAACGTACAAATAGGTCCACATCAACTGCTAAAAGGAAAGGAGAGATGTGAAGATGACTTGAATTTGAGACAAGAAGAGGAGGGGGTATCAGTTAATGTCGCTGACCACTGAAAATGTGTCCACCAAATGCATTTTGAATACGTTTTCAGCTTTGAAGTTAACAATATTTGTTCAAGTAGAAAAAATCTTGCTGAGACCGTGTAAATGTAGATGTAGTAAAGCAAGAAGTCCGAGGCACTCAGTATTAGGGCTTTGACTTTTGTCCAAAAATCATATTTGAAGTTTGTTTATTAATATTAATATTCGAATATATTCTAATATTTATTAATAATATTTTGACCAATAAATGTTTTCAGTAAGACCGATATTAGTATCAAACTTAAGTTCTATATGTTCTGTCCACCAGAGGGCAGTGCATCATACAACACGATTTCATAACATATCAGACAATTAACGGCAAACAATAATAGGCTGCATCAGGGTCGCAACCTTAGATATAGAATATATAGAACACGGAAAATTGCATGAAACGCCTGGTGTTATTCGCTTGGTCATTTTTGAAAGTTCACACTTTCGCTCCATTCGCCAGTAAATTAACCCATATTTGGCCTCTACGCGTCACCACTAGGAGGAGCTGTGTATCTTGCTGCTGTTTCCTGTTGTCAGTCGAGCCAACATGGCGGACATATACGAGTCAGCGATCATTATTTAGTGAGTAAATCCGAACTATGGCAGCAGTGGCACAGTCTCCGAGTTCAGCATATCCTCCAGAGACACAGCGCCTGGATGACAGCTGCTCCAAGCGGCATTTCCGTGTTTCCAGGCCCAGTTTGAGGAGCTGTTGTCCCGGCCGGCTTTGGATGCTAACACTGCTACTATCCCCTGCTATCTTCCGCTGCTCCCGCTGGCTACCCTTCTGTTTTTGGTTAGTAAATCAATCAATGCTCAATAAAATATAGCTAAAATGTACAATGTTTCCATTGGAAAAGGTCACTTTATATGGAGAATAAGCCATGAAATAACAAGAGACGTGTTGAAAAATGGCCTTGTGGCACTTTTCCCGATCATTTGTGGTGGGCTAATAATGCCCATACAGGTTCGAATATTAAGGGCTTTATTTTTTACAATATATTCGAATAACGAAGTTCGGAGTCAAAGCCCTACTCAGTATGTTGTATCATAAAGGACTTTTAGTCTATTGTTCTACATACTGACTGCTTTGGACTTCTTGCTCTACATTTACACGGTACGGCCTCAACAAGCTTTTTTCCGCTTGTGCATATGTGACAGCTCTGTCTTTGAGAGCACCTTTATGTCAACCAACCAACCAATCAATCAATGTATTTTTGTAACGCCCAATATCAATGTCACCTCAAAGGTCGGTTTGGACAAAAACAAATCAATATCAGTCATCAAGAATGATCAAAATAAGTCACACACAAATGAAATGTCACAACCAGATGTCCCATAAATAAGTAAATTGGACATAAGCTTAGAGTATCCCGCATCCTTAGACCCTGCTCCACCCACACCACACTTCTCTAACATCTTTTTGATCCTAAATAAAGGAGAAGTGAAGCCTATTGAAGCATTCCTCACGTAGTACCTTTTATAACAATATTTGTTGTACAACTAAATCTTTGCCAGAACTAAACTTAAAATTACCACTTGCATATTTATAGGATATAACATTTAAGTTGAGCAGATTATTATTGCTGCAAATCCAGTATGTGTCAGATGACTGCTATGGCTTTTTAGTGTTTATGAGACACAAAAATCTCAACTATACCTGTTTTTTGCACCACTTTATTACGCACATGTGTAAACGCTTTGCAAATCAGGCCGTAAATCTGTAATGAAGCTAAGCAGCTATCGCTTGATCCCATAACAGCTCTTGTCTTGATGATTGAATGCTGGCTAATGGTTGCGCATCAGAACAAGGGTAAATGTCCTCAATGCCTCTGTAATATGGCAGAATGTGATGTTTCCAAACTATTATCTGATGTCCATTCTCAGAAGTGGCAGGAGCAAACCCCATAATTTGCCTTGGCATCTGATGCCACCAGTTGCTGCTGCCATCTTTGCTTCTTTGAAGAAGACGACTCATTTGCACTTCATAGAGATATAACAAGTATCGCAGACCAATACTGATTACCCATTCTAGACAGTATTTGTGGTCCTGGTTTAAATAAAGCGCAACAACATTACAGCAATTGCGTTTCTTACATGTGGCAATGCGGTTTTCTTTTAGCTTCTCATTTGGTCTTCTGGCCTGACATATTGCAGATGACAATTATTTGCAAACTAAACATGAAATATACCATCATAGTGAATGGCTGCATGTTTGACAGTTCTGGTTGTACCGGTGGTCCCAGTCCAAGACAGCATACCCTGCGCCAACAAACACAAATGACTTTCTCTACTGCTTGTTGTGATGAGGTGCAGTGCAGAGAAGCCAGAGTAAACTTAAATGGTGATTGCTTGGAATCGAATGCGTGTCCCTTTGCAATGTTTAGTTAAAGAACAGTTCCACATTAGAGCCGCGCTGGGAAGCAGTTTGTATAAATATCTTTCAAACTGAACAAAAAATGATATTGTTTTGTTGGGTTTCTCCTCATGGATTTCACAGCAGCAAAGGTTATTTTACAACTGGGACTTTGTACTGGAAGAGGCTTGTGGTCTTGCAAACTGCCCCACACATAGAGAGTGAAAGTTTTAAATAAATAACGTTATTTTATTCAGGAAAGTTTTCAAGAGTGATTTGCTAACAAGATTTACGGTTAGAAAAATAAAAACTACAATGTACTGTAGATTAGATCATTGGTTATAGTGCATTGCATGAACTTTGCCATTGATTTGGAAGGTCAGTTAGAGAGTGATCTGATATGCACAACTCATAGGCAGAGTAACAATGCTAGAGCTGGGTCTGGTAATGTCCTCATTAGGATGTAAAAGTAATCACACATACTGCATGCATATGAATCAACAATAGAATTTCTCTGAAGACTCATCTTCCCGTTTCAAACACCACGCCTAATTATAGCCTTCAGTCAGAGGCTTTGATGCATTTTCCCTCTGCAGGAATCCCTGCTTTCTTTTCCTGGAAGTGCTTGTGTGTTGCTCCCGAGGTAAACGCCTGATGGCACACAGCAGGCTCGGATCACTCCCAGCCTACAGTCCATTTATCCATGAGTTTCTTTCATTCGAACTCAGACTGTGACCACAGATTGTATCCTGCTTATGAATCACAAACTTATTTAACTAACTTATATGTTTATCTGGATATTCAATCCCATTTCAAATGTCTCAAATCAAACTAGCACAACTTTTGAGTGCCGATTATCCAGCTGCTTGTATAGAGACTGCTGCTGATGGGAGAGGCTTTTAACTTCTCTTGTACGTGCCACCAAGTCTGTGTTCTCTTTCTAGTCAGTACAATGTGGAATCTCACTTTAATAACCTACTGTATACTAATGGATTACATTAGGTGTTTAGAGGCAGTGACACAAATTGTAGGCCCTTCCCTTCTCATTGACAAGCACTTCTTTAATTATTTTTGATCCACTCCCCTTAAAAGTACAAGTATAGCAGGGTGTGGATGTGTTCACTGGAGCCGAGGGAGATGCTAACAAGTGACGCACATGTTTGTGTCAATATTTGTTTCTTCCTTTTTCCTCACACAATGTTAACTTACCATACGCCATATTCACAATTTGGCTTTTGGATCTGCAAGTAGACCGAGACAAGAGTGGTTACCTGCATAAAATACAGAATCAAATAAATCTACCGATACTAACCGATACTGTGAGCTTTCCACAAAAGTAGAGTTGTAAATTACATATTTGGAATCTGCAGTGAATTTGCAGTGAGTGAAAAAGTTACTGGTTCTTGTTGCAGCCTTGACTGGTTGAAGCTAGCCTTAGCATACTACTACTAACTGCAGTATTTTGCATCAATAGTACTATTACTGAGTGTAAAACTAATTAAATGACTGAATTCTACAGATTAAGAGCTTTCAAATGACATACAGCACATCCATATTCACTTAAATTAATTTGGTGAAAGTATCGGTTTAGTATCGGATATTTGGAATTGATACCCAATATTGTAATTTTTATGGTATGATGTTCTGATATCTGATACCAATATTGGATCGGTTTAAGGTCTATTTGAAAATTTTACTTCCTTAAAACACCCCAACCGCAACCGGCCCGGCCCCACCGACAAATTCAAAAATACAATGTGCCCCTTGCATCAAAAAGTTTGCTCATACTTTAGCTCGGCCCTCTAGGAAACGAATTTTCATAAACAAATCACGCTCTCCCCTTACACAGGTTCTTACCATAAACGTTCATCAATAAACTGTTACCACACACCCTGATTTGTATGTCTAATTTTGTTTAAATCGTTTCATGAGTAAGCCCAAAATAGAGGTGGTCCCCCTGCATCCACAGAGGTGCTAGTGTCTACCTTGTGCAACGGCGTTTCCTCTTGGCTCTGTTCCCAGTCTGGGCCCACACCCTCATAGGCATCACGCAAGGCCTATGTGGAGGTGAGGATACCGTGGGGGGGTCAAAGAGAGGCTATGAGCAGCGTCGAAGCTCTTCTCTGTGAAAAGCTGGCCATGGTGACGTCCAGACATGTGTAGACTAATAGTTTATACTGATGCGCCCTGATCATGCCCCGTCTGCATACGAGTGACTGCTTGCGTAGCTCATGTGTTTCTCATCAGGGGAAGTCTGTGGTTGCCTTCCTGATTCTGCTCGACTGGAAAAACACAGCTAATATGGTGTGATCTGGAAAAAGCTTTGATGCCGGGGTTTTACAAATAAACCTCCCACTGCCATATGGTTTACATTCATTCTCCTGATTTATTTCCTATAAATGTCTATTGGAATACACTGCAGAGCCTACGTATGTGTGTGTGTGCGTGTGCCACTTGGAAAACAGAAGGCAAAGGAGGGAGGCTTGTGGCAATGGACGATTGTTGTGATTTGTCTGCCTTTTTAAAAATTGTTTATACATGAGCAATGGGCAGCGAAAGAGGTCCAAAATAAGCAAATAAGAAAACAACAGTTTCATACCAGGCATTAACGTCAGGACTCGGCATGCTAGGAGTATGTACAGCAACCACATACAGACATTTAAAAAGCAATTAAAAAGTAATGCCAGAGCACTTCATGGTGACTCAATGTACTTCAAACTTTTCAATGGAAATAAAAAAAAATGGCTGGTTTTAAATTCTACATGAATTAACAAACTTGGCATCAGCTTCAAGTACAACATAGATAAACGTTGTGGTGTTCTGGAAATTGGCCATGTCTTGCAACTGTATAATGGGGGATATTGACTCTGAGTAAACCCTGTCAGTGGCGTGTTGGGTAATTGGGATAGTTGGGGCATTGCCTGGTGGGTTAACCTTAAAAATGACTAATGGAGATTGTCACAGTCGGGCTTTAGGCTACTGTTTATAATAGTGGAAAAACATAAAAACAACACACATGTTTTGAATATATTAAATTATAACTGAGGTATTGAAATCACACAGAAAAGATTAATAGCATTGTATGTCTCACACACAAGAGTCTACAACAGGGACATTCAGGGAATATCATACAGACCAATTTAGCGGCCGCTCTCTGCTCCCCACACAAGAGCAAGAGAAACAGAATAAGGCCACATGATGCGGAAAAGGCCAGAATAAGAAAAAAGAAGGGCATTAGCAGCCTATGTGTAGAAACTGGAAAAATAAAATATTTTTGTAAACTAAAAAAACTGGAGATCAATCAGCCTCTGGATATGTGTAGTAGCCCTGTATGTGAAAAGAAAATGTGGCCATGCGTTGTTGCGATCTTTCAGTTGTTCGTTCCAAAGTCCAGCGTTTATTCAGGTTAGCAAGCTGTCTGTGGCGATGTCAACATTAGGAAGCTGTCTGTGGCGATGTCAACATTAGCAAGCTGTCTGTGGCGATGTCAGCTACAATTTCCAAAACCTAAATGTCCCAGGTTGAAATGAAGTCCCTCCATGCCACTGGACCATGTTATATGACTCTATATAACCATACTGCAAGTCTGATTCCCATTTGAACGTTGGACTCCATCAGGGTTGCCCTTTGTCACCAGGTCTGTTTGCTATAACTATATTTATGGATGCAGCATTTGTTTCTTTACCATTATATGTGATTTGTAAATATCGATGAAGAGCTTGTTGTAGACAAGTCTGCCACCCACCTTCAACTCCAGCTTAAAATAATAATGTCAGTTGTTTGGCCCATACTGCCAGCAGTGTTTCATTTGAATAAAGAAAAAAAAGTGTTAGCACTTGGAGGTTGGTACTTTTGTGTACTAACTGTACTTGATAAGGGCAAAATACCAAACTACAATGCAGGCAAAACTAATTTCTTTGAATTTTGAGGTTTTAGGCCAATTAGCTCTCTTAATATATTAACTTTCACCTCGAAACAAATGAATGGCATAATCTTCAGCAAGGAGTGTAATTATTGCACTGCAACATGGCAAAATTCTCAAAATGCATTCTTCTCTCATTGTCATCTTCACTTAGGTACTACAGACTCCAAACTTTCCATTTGTGTACTTAACAATTTTTTTGAAGGTTTTTTCAATATTCATTTCTTAGCCTGCTTTATTAAGTTTTTAAGTCTAAAATATATATATATTTTTCTTTTTTACAGATTTATTAGGCGCGTTTGAGATGAGCCAGACGGGCGCACGGTGCATGATGGTTAGATTTCTGTTCGACTTGCTCCAGACTTGCTCTTATATCACGGACACATAGGCGCACGTGGGGCTCAGAAAACTTGTGTGACCCCAACGAGAGCAGCCGTCTGGGTCAGCCGCTCCATCTCCCCAGGAGCAACTGCAGAGGCTACATGGCCCGGTGCATGATGGGAAACCGCTCACCTGTCATCGACACACTCACAGGTGATTGGACATGAGTCTGTTGTGATCAGAAACGTGTTCCTTGTGGTTCGCCTGGATCCTCCTCCTCTCTGCTCAGTGAAGTCTACGTTAGATCTGGACCTTAAATAAACATCATGATCGATGCTTTCCAGTTCAAATGTATGATTTAGAGGTAATATTTTATCTTTCAAACTTAATAGGAGCGTTTGGTCTCGTCATAAATGTACAATCTGTGGCTTAAGTGTAAAGATAACGGAGCAGGAGGGGGTCTGAGACTTTGAAAAGAGTTTTATTCAACTTCAACATGAAATGCACGTGGTATCTGACGTGATCGAGGCATTTGCCAACTCTCGTTGATCATCCGGACGAGGCGCCGCTCCATCTCGAACGCGCCTATTCACTAATAGAGCTTTAGAACTGACATCACAGTGCAATGCATTATGGGAATTTTGCCACCATTTTTCAGGACCACAAAGCAATGAAAACCCAGCCCATTTTCAATATTATTCCCTCGTAGATGGTGCGTTCTAACATGGCAGTCAACTACACAACAGGCCCGAACTCTCCTGAAGTTAGTTGTCCATCTAGCTTCCCTTAGTTCTACAGTGAGCAGTTTGTTGTTTGGACCCTGACAGGGGCGTGGCTATAGGAGTAATGAGGTGCGCCTGTGTGATGATTGCTATCACTACAAGAGCTCTGCGGAAGCCTCTCTCTTCTGCCAGATAATTCAGTTCGGTAGTGCAGAAGCCTGTGTAGTGAGTTGTTAGACCTTTTACTTACCTGTTCCCTCCTGTGCTCAGATCTGTCGCCCTGGTTCCTGTGCTGCCTCCTCGCTCCGTCTGCTCCCAGCCTGCAGCGAACTCCGAATAAAACAAAAAAAAAAAAATAATCAATACTTACCTGCCTCTGTCTCCGCTTTGGGGTCCTCATTGCTCAAACCTAACACTTTTTGTATGAAAATATAAAATGATAGAAAACATGTAATACATTTTTTTATATACAGTAAACGTTTCAAATAGATATCTCTACATTATTATTGTTTTAATTCAAATTTCATCCCAATATCTCAGTATCTTCTTGCGTTGAGAGCAGCAGCCCGTGCAGGTGTCAGCCTTCAAACGCGCTCAGTATTTTGTTCCTTTATTATGCTCCGAGGCTTCTATGCAAAACAGCTTGGAACAAACATGTCAACCGCTCATTTCACAGCTGCGGTCAAGAGTAAACTAACAAAAGAGGCATTTTCCACTTGTCTGACCTTTTCCTGTGTGTGATGTGTTTAATCTAGGCACAAAACCCCCAGAAATGCTAGTCTTCCATTTTCTGCACCGCGCAAATATTCCTGAAGCTGAAAGCACGTATGAGGATGTCAAAAGGCTCACGGTTGAATTTGAGTGAATAATTGAAGTATGCGTTACCTTCACTTCACTAAAGAATTTGGACAGTATTGTTTTTGGCTAGTCCGGTATTTACGAGGAAAAAGGAGGCAAGCCTGTGATCACTGATTGAAATGTAAATGTGAGCTTTCTAACTGAAGAAGGAGGCCGGTTGAGTGCACCAAGCGGAGATATGAATTGCAATCCCCTGACAAATTTTTCCTCGTCGGGCAGTATGTAAATGGGATATAAGTGACCTGCAGAATTTCAAGCAAAAATTGATGCAGAGGCGACAAGTGTGACCGGGTGTGAACATGCACTGATATCAGGCGTGGTAATTACATCATGCAAAAGGGTTCATTTTATGAGGTTCCCTTTATAAATGTCTAAATTTACATTTCTTGTTCAGTAAGTGACATGCAGTTATTGTAGCTGCAGATTACCACAATATAAATAGCCGTACTGTACATACTTTGCTATGAAATGCCACCTTTCTTCTTTTTTTTTGTCTTTTTTTCAGGTTATGCGTCAGTTTGGTCTCTTAACATTCTTTCACATGGAAACAAATAAATGACCTAATCTTTACAATTGATTCAACATTTCATGGGAAATTGTAGCTTCAATGACTATTTTGTCAAATGCATTTTTCTCACATTGTGACAACACATTTGTAGTAGCTACAGACTACATTTCCCAGTCTTATAGTGTTTTTCAGAGGATTTTTTTCAATATTAAACTTTTTGCCTGATTAATTGAAACAAAATAAAATGTAATTTTTCAGATTTATTCACTATTCATTATTCAAAAAAATAGATATAAAATACCCTCTGAAAAATATATTATAACTATATTAACAAAATAAAACCATAAATTCAAACTCGGCTAAGGATAATTCTAGAAATTCGCTAATTATTCAAAATTGTCATTTAGATTTCTGCATTTTTTAGACATAAATTTAATGACCTTATTTTTATATGAAAAAATAAGTGAATGAAAAACGTATATGTTTGTCTCATATTTCTGTAAATAATATACACTCATTTTTTCTTTCCCTAATCACCTACAGTGTCTCCCCTTAAAGTTTCAAAGGCCTTATATTTAAAATGATGTGAGCTCTGACACACAGTTACCTGATGTCCACTAAGCTTCAGCTGAACGTCCTCTTAATGCTGAGGTAATTGTTCAGTTACAGTATGTCAGCCATATCCATCACTATAGTTGCTTTCACGTCTCAGATACACAAACATGAACAATACAGAGCACTGGAGCACAACACAATCACAAACAACAGATGACTGTATTCTTTTGATGACCTTTGAAGCTGATGTAAAAAACAGCTGGTAATAAACTCTGTGTCTTTGGCGCATGTGGCTGAAGGAGATCAAAGTGTGGTGGTGATAGTAGATGTCTGTTCCAGAATGTACAGAAATGGCTTGGCCTTGACGAGACGGGGCACTGGTGACGGGTGGACCGCCTGTCTCAGCCCAGTTCCCCGTTTGTAAACAATAGGGTGTGGATTAGTTTGAAAACAATGTGTTTATTTAAAAAGGCTACTTCCTGTATGGACTCTGAAAGTCTCCCATTAATTTTATTGGCGGAGGCTCGGTCTCTCAAAATCATTGTTTAGAAAAGGGGAAAATAGTGCACAAAGGGCAAAACGCATGGCTGTGCCTGTGCACTCAGTTCCTGTGTGATAGCAGCAGCATTTATAGAATTAGTGCAGCCATTTGTGTTTTAATCATGAGAGGATCTGGGCTCCCAACACATTAATGAGGAAACATAGTGTTTTTGTCTTTCTGCAAAGCGCCATGTGTACGGTGGAGTTTGGAGAAAAGCAAACGCAAACAGAGTTTGTGCTTATTCTAAAGTGCCCTGAGCGCTCTCCTCTCTGAGCCTGCAGGCTGCACAGCCCAGCAGCAACTGCCCAAAGCCACATCCTGTCCAAAAGAACAGCCTTGCACTTTCTCCTTGGGAGAACACACACATTCATGCGATCTCAATTACCCAGAAAGCAACATGAGGCAAACTCACACCTCTGCTCTGTTCTGCTCCAATGCTACAGCAGACACAGCCAGTTATTGTACTGTATGGTATTTTTTTCATATACAAAAAAAGAAAGGTTGGAGTTGCTGTATGTCCATGTTTACTCTTTAAAAATATTGTATATATTATTTTATCATATAAAAAGAAACAGAAATGTGAACTAAAAGAAAGATGATAACCACTCACATCCCACCTCCTGAAACAGAAACAAGGTCAGAACAAGTCCAGGCAAGTCAAAATGTAAAAAAAAAAAACAATCCATATCTGTTCAAATCAGATTGTCTTCCCTTAACCAAATGCAAACTCTTCTCTAGTGTGGCAAAATATCTCTGTTCAGTCTTACACAACCTTTACACACAAACACTAACATCTTACTATAATGGGAGTGCGTCTTCAAATCTTCTGAGACTGCACAAAAAAAAAAAAAAAAAACACTGTCAAGACAGAAGTCACATAAATGTTTTTATTTGGCCACAGCATCAGGTGAACGCTAAGGCGTTTCGACATAAGCCTTCCTCAGAGGGTTTACAGTCAGGCCAGTTTCTTCTTACACTGTTTGGCCAAGCCCTTTCCTTACCTCGGCCCAGCCCTGATGGTTTACTGGTTTATTTCTTAGACTGACACCATGAGGCGGATGAGAGCATTAGGTCTAAGCAGTGCCCTCGCCCGTGGCAGCGCTAACAGGTAAACTCTGGGGAGGGAGTCTAAGCCCTAGTTAGCCATGTAAATTCCTCTCTTACCGACAGCGTGCTCCACCAGATCCCTGTCAATTTCCTGCTGCTGTGCTTCACTGGATTTACATGAATATACTATCAGTAAAGCTTAGCTCGTTTTACGCACAACTTCCACGAGGTAAAACTGCTTATTTCCCTCCTGTTTTTATTTGACTTTTTGTATTCGCAATTGAAAGAATGGTTTTATTTACAAGCCAGGCAGCGTGGCTCTTTTGTAAATTGACTCCTCGGTTTTGTCCATGTTCCAGACGCAAGATGGTTAGCAGCCTGTTCTCCCGATAAGCTGGCAGAACCTATCACCCCGGCAGGCAGATAGCAGCGCTGTATTTCTGTCAGCCTTTATCATCAGCTGAGGTGAAACTAAACCGGTGTTAAGCGTGAGTAGAGGGACCATTTCCCTGGATTACCGGCGTCAACTTTAATTTCAAAGACCAGTGGTGTATCCAGACGAGGTGCAGGCTCTGCTAGCTCCAGATTGGCAGCAAGTACACGATAAGACGCCGGTAGTATTCACTGTGGGGGCCTATTGATCTGCGCGCGTTCATTTGGTTGGTTCATTTCATAAAATACAAAAAGCAACGCTCCCCATTTAGCACAGACACACTGGAGCCCGTGCCAAGAGCGGTACAGAGAAAGCGCGCCACAGGAAACGCCATATTCATTGGAAATGCTTAAACACAGAGGTGACAGTTCAGGCTGGCGGAATACACTGCAACAAATGTGCTGAAAGATGCCTTTTCTTCAGGAAAGAAAAGAGGGATGAGTTTGCGTGTGGAATTCACTGGCTCAGCGGGACACCCTCAGAGCGGGCAGCATTTGTCACTGCTGGAAGATGTTGGGGCAAAAAGTCAGGCTTTGTGCTTTAACAGTGGCATCCTCCCAGGTTAGAAATGTGTTGTTTCATGGAGCTTTTTTTATTCTCTTTCCAGACGGCGGTCGTCAACTGTCAACATTATTTCATCACGTGTTCAAAGTGTTATAATACCTTTCTATTCTCAATTAAACAGAAAGCCAGTTCAGAAAATACAGATAGAGTGTCACTTTATGAAAAACACAATCACAAGATGAGGGTCTTTGTATTTTATTATCTGGGTTTTGTGGATTTGCCTGCGGTTGTGACTGTGCGCTGATCTCCTCTCAGCGGGGATCGTGAGGTTATGACATACAGTGCACCACGGCCACATGTATGATCATGTGCCCTCTCCAATCAGAGCGAATAAACAGGAAGAGCTTCTTGGGCCATAAATTCTTAAAAATTGCTCATTTGAATTTGTCATTATGTCCATTCCTAATGGTTTTAGGTGTGTTGCGAAAATTCAAATAGGACACTAAAATATGTACATATTCTGTGCAGAGATGGATTAGGTTTGGCTATGAATAATTAAGCGGGCATTATTATTAGACTATGCATCTCGGTGCGCCGCAGCTAATAATGAGTCATCAATAAAACATTGTCCTAATGTCAAAAAGATACTTGCGTGGCCGCTCTAATTTCACCCAGGGTCATTAGTCGGTGCAGTGTGAATGGCGACCGGTGCACGCGACAGGGCGCGGCGCCGAGCGGCTGATGTGGCCTGACAGTCGCACATCAAGCGCTTCTTCATTAATGTTAATCAGGGGCCGGTATATGCAAATATTTAAACTATTTATTTTTAATGGGAAAGGTGCTTTTTTGTTCCACCGCTGAGATTTTCATAGTGGTTGAGGCGGTTGTGTTTTGTCATTGATTTAAATATGTGTTCTTTGCGTGTTTGTGTGTGTGTGAATCCCTCATCCTTCTAAAAATCCCTCATCCTTCCAAGCTTGGGTTCTCCACCGGAGGCCTGAGACCCCTATGGCTTTGCTCTGCTGTTGTCCTCCACCACACGGTGCTTGGCTTTGTATTTTATTCATATCTTATTTGTATAGCACTGTTTGCAGACACAAGTCAACTCTGAGGTGCTCCATGTAGCCACAGCTGCTCACTGCCACGGTCATGTTGATGTTTAGCAGCACGTATTAGATTTGTCCATAAATACAGTTGTGCTCAAAAGTTTACCCTTTTAAGTTTACATACCCGTTTAATCTCTTGGCCATTTTTCATAGAATATGAATGATAACACAAACATATTTTGTTCCACTCATGGTTTGTGGTTGTGCAAAGCCATTTATTGTCAAAGAACTGAGTTTACTCTGTTGAAATCATAATGAAACGGAAACTACCCAACGTCCCGGATCTAACGTTAACGTGACCTTCAGCAACTGCCAGGGAAATTGTCCAGGAGCAAAGAAAAACTCACATCAGCTTTTTTCATGCAAAAGTAAAAGTGATAAAGAACAAAGCTGTCAAATGAATGCAGCTTGAACGAAAGGGAGCAGAAAGTAATCTTATGATATCTGCCCCTTTTTACATTAAAAACACTTGCACTCTGTTTAGTCTCTTATTACAGCCTTTACAAATACAAAAAGAATGTTCCAAAAGATGACATATCATTCATTTCCATATTTACATTATTTACAAATACATTGCATTATTTATGTTCAGTGTTTTCAGTGTCACATCTTTAAAATACAAAACCATCAACTTAGATCTAGATTTCTTTTCAGCTGTAAGTCTCATGTTTGTTTAATATGATAGTTTTGATTTGTTTCTGAAATGCCAGAATGCTTTTTGAACCTTTTATTTTCTTTGTGAAGTGTAGGGCTGTGTACCTTTGAGAACTTGGCGATACGAATACATAGAGTACATACCTCGATACACAGGTCACGATATGATACATTCCTCGATACAGAGCCTTCTCAATACAATTTGACACTGTTTGATGCAATTCAATAACAAAACATGGACCTAATGCTCATTAGTTAATCGTGGACATATCCACTTACTCAAAAAACTGAATTCAGTGTGTTATCTTTAATTTATTGAAGAATAAAGAACATGAAGCACATTTTAGTTAAATGCTTGCAACATAAAGTGTTCAGAATAATTGGTCGGACACAGTGGAATCTCATGGTTCACAATATCATTTACATTTTTCCATAATTGCTTTTACTAACACCTGGGGGGGAGAACGATACTAAGAGCCACGATATCAATACTGTATCTTTTTTTTTTTATTGTATTGATACGTATCTAGGTATCAATGTTTTGAGCTCAACCCTAGTGAAGTGCGTTCCACAAGTTTCACTGAGAAAGGAACAAACTTGTTCAATGACTTTGGTTCTGAATCTGAGTTTTTTGAAGGTGTCTGTTCAGATTATACTGATTTTCTCTTTTCTCAAAGTTGTCTTGGATGTTTGCCGGTAATATTTTACTATCGGCCTTATACAAAACCTGATAAATATTATAATCCACAATAACGCCTTGCACTAGACAAAAAGAGAGTTAGATGGATCTCGATATCTTTTGTCATTTACTATTCTCAGAGCCCTTTTTTGTAAAATGAATATTGGCTGTGATTATGTTTTAAATGTTGTCCCCCAATACACAATAAATTAAGTATGGTATAATCACTGGTCGCCTCCCTCAAGAGGTGTTCAAGGCACATCCCACTGGGAGGAGGCCCCGGAGAAGACCCAGGACAAGCTGCAAAGACGATGTCTTTAGGCTGGCCTGGGAACGCCTTGGGATCCTCCAGGAAGAGCTGGAGGAGGTGTGCGTGGATCGGGAAGTCTGGGCGTCTCTGCTCAGACTGCTGCCTCCGCGACCCGGCCCCAGATAAAGCGGAAGAAAATGGATGGATAATCATTGTACAGGACTCTCTGACATCTGACTTTATGTTTGTTTCAAGATGCACAATATGTAAACTTTTGGTCAGGGACATTTGGCTAGTGTCCAGTTGAAAAGCGTATACAAACTTCACGCAACCACTAACCATGAGTGAGTTTTTGTGTTATCATTCATATTCTTTTAGTTTACATGGGTATGTCAACTTTTGAGCACTGTACATAACCATACAGGTAATGGAGCTTTCTTTTATAGATGATACATCAGCCAGTTAAAGGATCAAACCACCTCCTGACCTAGAGGGAGAGGTGCTAACTACTCTGCTACACTCACTGTAGTAAAGTCCACTACATTAGCCCACTACATTAGAACTCAGTACATCACACGGCAGCGCGCTGACCTCCCTGGCCTCCCAGCTCCGGCACAAGTTTACATGATGAGCCACCTCGCGGTTTATTGGTGCGGTATTCTCGTAATATCAATGGCTCCGTCTCAATATAAAAGTGTGGTGGACCTGAGCCGTAATGAGAAAGTGAAGCGCGCGGGGAACGACACGCCGAGCTGTCTTTTATTGCCAGCCAGCCATAATAACTTAATGCAAATTGTAACTAGTTAAGCAAAGCCAAATAATCGGATAGCGTTGTCGGCAGCAGATTGCCATTATAATGTTAGCTTGTGCAAATAATCACATTTTCAGCCTGACACAATCACATTATTTGTTCTGCTTGTATCATACACCAATAAAAGCAAACATCATATTAGGATTCATGGCACTTTTCGCGTCGCGTTATCAATATGTGGAAATAATTGTCTGCCGAGAGATTAAATTACATTATTGTGTATCTTTTTCATGCCTAATAAATAATGATGGATGGCTCTTATTTTCATCACCACCTGCAACCATTTTGTCTTCTCACAATCCTCACAAGTTTGGAACGAGAGAGGGGGGATACGCATATACACAACGCTGTCTTTGGTCTGTGAGGAGATGCATCCAAGAGAGATAAAAGTGAAGTTTTGTATGCAGATATTATTAAGCCTGAGAGCATTGTAACTTGTACCTACTCATCGTTTGATCAACAATCTTTTGTCTGTGTTTTGGTTTAGAGTCAAACTAGCGAAATTCAATCAGTCGACAAAAAAGTTTTCCATTTTTGCCCGAAACAAATGAGAAATTTAATTTATCTACCGGTAATTTAATTATTGGCTTAACTCCAAGGCCCACAGAATAAGTTCAGCAACTTAAAGGGACAAGACAAGCCATGTTGCTGAATATCATCTGCCTGATCTGTCAATACAAAAGGGTAAGAATGAATGAATGAAACTTATTTTATTTATTCAATGGGATGACTAAATGAATTGCTGTACCTCCCTTATTGCTGATGCTAATGAAAAAAGCAACCTGTTCTGGTTAAAACTACAAACTAATGACTGAATATGTGTTAAGGGCTGCTACTAATGATTATTTTGGTAATTACTGGCCAATTATTTTTACGATTTATTGTGTGTTTGGCTGCAAAAGGTGCACAGAAATTGCCACGTGAAGCTAAAGCGATGCTTTTTGAGGACATCGTGATGAGTGAATTTGAAGGTAGTGTCTGTAGGATGGTCTTGGCGCAAGTTTCACAATATCTGAACATGCTACTCCTCATTTGAAAGCTCAGACCCTCAAGAATACAGTCTTGGATAGCGAGAGTGTGAGAGAGAGCAAATCCTTTCATATTTATTTCCAAACTGGTTTTGCAGTAGGACCTGGCAACCTTAAGAGTGGGGCTCATTCTGCTCTTGATCATGGTCTCGAGAGGTCAGTTATTTACACACAAAAAATTAAAAACGTATATACCCTCTATACCTTTAGAGATAGAGGGTCAAAAATACAACATTTTGATGTAACTCAGTTCTTGTTCATCAATTCTGCTCATTTGCTGATGAAGTTCTTTGGATAAAGAGCGAAACGTCCTACACTTCAACTACAGAGTACAGATAGCCTAAAGCAGGGGTGTCCAAAGTGTGGCCTGGGGGCCAAATGTGGCCCGCAGACCGATTTTTGGTGGCCCACAAGCTTCTTGTTGAATTGGCAGAGATGATACTTTTCGCTGCAAGTTTAATAATTCTACACAATTAACCCTTCACAAACTAACATTTTATGGTGAGACAGAGCTTGTATTAAGGTTCCAGACTAAATACAGTGTGGAGAAAGTAAAGTAAAGTAAAGCGCTTTATTTGTCATTATACAATGTACAACGAAATGACATAGATCAGATGGAGGGCAGGTCCTGAGCCGCTGCATCTCTGTGCGCTGCCACTGTGGACCAACCTGACCAGCATTATCTACGAAGTCCTCCGAGGTAGCCATGTTTGTTTATCTACGAAGTCCTCCGAGGGTCCTCCGAGGTAGCCATATTTGTTTATCTACGAAGTCCTCCGAGGTAGCCATGTTTGTTTATCTACGAAGTCCTACGAGGTAGCCATGTTAGGTGCCATAAAGGTTTAAAATGCTCTTAAATGAA
>OMNZ01070130.1:0-24135 GCA_900303255.1 Lesueurigobius sanzi | reverse complement strand
TTTACTTGCTCGGGAGTAAATGTGGCTGGAATCGGGTCCGGATGGTCCACACTTGGTCCAGCTTCACCAACGAAGTGTTTGGAGCAGATGTAGGTGTCCTTTTTGACATTTTCATGCGTGAAATTCCACCAACCACAGGTACGAGCCCTCCGCTTACATTTGTTGATGTCTTGCTTCGGTTTGATGAATGGGATGAAACGTTTCATATAGTCCATATGAGCGTATGTTGAATCGCTCCGGCACAAACCATGACTGCAGTGTTTTTTTGTCACCATTTTTCCGTGATTTGATGGATATTTAGCTTGTAGACTGTAGCGCGTGTGGCGTGTACTGTGTGGAGTCGCGCAGTAGTTGTACGAAACTGATTACGTATGCACACACGTGCAGTCATTTGGGCTATTTATAGTACAATGGGGAAACCGGACACAGCGCTATTGCACGATCTGTCCCAGGTGGCCCAGTTTATGGCTAATTTGATCCACAAAGCAACACTCTTTGCTTGAAAAGGAATGTCTTTGGGCCATGAAAATGTCAATTACAAAGTAGAAACCAATTAAAAATGTCAAATCTATCAAGACAAACCTGATTGGTCCATGCCAAAAGACAGATTCCAATATCC
This sequence comes from Lesueurigobius sanzi, assembly GCA_900303255.1. Classification (NCBI taxonomy): domain Eukaryota; kingdom Metazoa; phylum Chordata; class Actinopteri; order Gobiiformes; family Gobiidae; genus Lesueurigobius; species Lesueurigobius sanzi. Next base: position 23,516 of record OMNZ01070130.1, on the reverse strand, counting down.
ATATCACAATAACACACAAAATATTGCAAATTGAATGGAATGAAATGCTTTGATGAAAAGATTTAGTAAAATATCACAATATTGTTATTACAATATTCAAAACAGCTCTAGTTCTTGTCCACACAAACACATTTCCCATTATATTTGACCATCTACATCTTCAATCTGCCCACCTAAACTCAGGTAGTGTTTACTAAAGCAATACAATGGACTTACACTTCACCCGGTGCCATAAGGACTATATCAATATAGTCCTATTGTTTTACGATAGGACTATAATATCGCAAAACAAGAGCAATTATGTTATGGTAGTACAGTATCCTCCCTGCATCACATTCTGTCTTTATAGGGTCTTATGGTTAAAAACCTTCCGGCCTTAATATGAAGTTTAAACATTTACAAACTGTGTGACTGTGAGTGACAGGCATGTGATTCTTGTACAAGTTTAGTAGTTCATCTCAAAAATGTTTAGTGAACTGAATCTTGTAACACATATCCAAAATGTAATCGCAATGGTAATACTAACCGAAGAAAAAAAAAAAGGTACAGTTACTGATATTTGACTGAACCAAGTGAAGTGCACCCTTCATGCCAGTCCATCCAGTGCCCTGGCTGGTTAGTGTCTACAGTAGAGAGTCGGAGATGCAGACTGCTTGTCTGTCATAACCCATTATCAGCAGAGGTCTGTGCTGAGAGCTGCGGAGGCCGCCACCTGGCCCACTCTGTCTGAGTGCATGAACATGGAAATGAGGCAGCGGGGTTGGATGAGGACAGGGAGGTGGTGTGTACAAAAGCCCCACTGGGAACGCTACATGTTACACACAGAAGTCAGAAATCATTAGTCATCTGCATGGAAGGGCCCAAAAAGTGTCACGAAATAGCACGCGACCCAAAAACAATCCAGCGACATCATGCCATCCATTGATTTGAAAGAGTTTGACCCGTAATATGACCATAGTGAATTACACACATAGGCTCTCTGGGTAGGCTTACCTCTGGGTAAGGGGTTTTGAACTTTCCTAAGGGAATTAAACATATTCCCATACGTTTTTGAGCATTTATACTAAAAACAGGGTCCAACTGTAAATGTTTTATTATCAATTGAAATCAAAAGATTATGAGTTGTGGCCATTAAAGATGTAGAATCATCATTTGTCCAAATCATCTGGGGCCTGACGTTGCCATGCCCTGCTCTAGGTCATTGATAAATGATAACAGCAGCTGCTGGGACGAAAGTTAAAAGCTGAAAGTTACACAACAACCAGAACAAATCTAGTGTTGGCAGCCACCACAAGTCATCAGAATAGATTTTATTTTCAGTTTTAAGTCACAGTGGTCAGAGACACAAGTGGAATATAGAAATGATCTTGAACTGTAGGGGAAGTTTGGTCTATTACCAACTGAGAATTCCCCTCCAAGTATCAGGTCAATCAGCTGACACTCAAAGTAAGATCTGTCACACCAAATCGACTACTAACTTGTGCCATCACTTAAATGAAGCAAGTCCAGCCGTCAAAAACATGTCTAACCATAAGCAATGACCTCAGACGTCTCCCAAAGACTTTGGACACGTTCTTGCAAGAGTAAAACATATAGTGGATGAAAATGCATAGTAGAAGTGAAATGTATTTCTTATGGACTTTAGCCTTGAAAAGCAAAAACAAATGTATATGGATGATTATTGTGCTACATAGCACAAAGTGGCAACATAAAACATTGGCAATACATTATTAGTTTGAGCAATTCCCAGCATCGTTCATCAGCCCTACATTACAGGTATCATTCATAGTGTGCATTAGGCCAATGAGGCCGAACAACAACACAGTGAGTACCATTAAGTGACAGGTGAGCTCAGTGCATATCAACATCAGGTCAGAGAGCCTCGTCTCCTCTCAGCTGATGGAGTTTCCCTTTGCTCTCAGTCCAGCATTACCAATCCATCACTCAAAAGCAAGGGGATTAAACATCTGTCAAAGCGTGCCTATATCACCCAGCAGCAAAAGACACATCTCTGCCATGATTTAGCTTCCTGGCAGAAGACAAACAATTGAGGTCACTGGCATCCCAAATAATGCAGTCACTTTTAGTTAAAGGCAATATACTGGAATTGTTCCTCGTCGTGTAATGAAATTTGTTCTGCTCTCCTTTAGTTTATTGTTAACTGAAAATAAAAGAGAGTATTAAGCATTTTTGTCAATTTCATGAGTTTGCACTGCAGGCTACTTTTCTTGCATTTCTGTGAAAATGACCCTGAAAAATGACCCTGCAAGTTGTGAAATATGTAAATTCATCTCTATGAAGAAATGGGATTTTACAAATATGTGAGGAAAGTAAGGAATGTGTTTAGACCACAACCATCAATTTATATTACTCTCTCCCTTTCATTATTTGTAATAAAAAAGCATCAACTGAACTTTTGTTCTTTGACAAAAACAGCAATATGACAATAGATGCTTTGGACAATACAGTTTGATAAAAAACAAATGCCACATTTTTAGAATGCTCTGCATAATGTAGCAGAACTTTAGTGTTTGGAGCAATTCATTGTTGAGGCCAGAAAAGCTGTGATATTTATGGAGCGCTGTTCCTCCGTAGTAATATTAGTATACATTATATTAGTATTAGGATTTGGATGTTGCAGTAAAGCAGTACATTACTTTTTGGGCCAAGAGGTCACAAATGAAACGTTGTTGCATTTGAATAAACAACAAGCGTCATAATTCCCACATATTTTGTAAACTTCCTGGTCACGGTTAATCAACACCCTCTTGGTGATGAGGACAGTGGCTCAGTGGTTAGAGCATTTGTCCACGAATACAAAGGTCAGTGCATGCTGTTGCCTTGGGCAAGGCATTTCACCCTCCTTGTGTGTGAATGTGGTCTGCGGGTGGTGGCTGGTGGTCAGAGAGGGGCTGATGGCGCTGAGTCAGTCCACGCCACTGTGGCTTCATACTGTACGCAGCTTGCCACTGTATGGAGTGAGTGAATAATGGTCTCATGTGTTTTGTGACTAATGTGAAAAGTGCTAATCAAAATAAATCCTCATCGCCTTGGTGTGACCAAAAATAATAAGCATTTCATGAGAGTGAGGAAAGCCAGATGTTTCACTTGCACCTACAAAGTGACAAGTTCAGGCAAGAAGCAGAACAGGTAAAAATGAAAGATTATGAACATGGGTAGAGATGTTTTTTTGTAATTGTACAGTAAAGATTTTAGACAATGACAATGTTTTAGTTTTTAGTAAGGCTGCAAAATATTGAAAACACTTGTGACTTATGATATGGATGGACAATATTACTCACTACTAAACTTCAACATTGTATGTTTTATTCAATTTAAAACTCAAATCACAAGTAAAAACAGGACTTATATATATATATATATATATAAGGAACAAAAGGAAAATTAAAACGAACAATGAACTCCTCCATATTTATAAGTTGAACTTATAAATGTGTTCCTATTAGTTACATGGAATACTTTAGTGATTTTATTAGTGATGTACTGTGGCTTTAATGTGCAGCCAAACCTTGGTTCATTCAGTTGTTGGTGGTGGTTCACGGGCCTGATTCAGTAAGGGATATTATGGTGTCCTCCCTTTATTCTTGTCTTGGTTAAAACTTCTCTCAATGTGATGCAACAAGCCCGCCCACTTGATACTTCAAAAACTGACTATCTAGACATGCCTGACCAAGTAACAACAAAACGCAACTATGAGCTAGACTTGCAGGTTTGCAACTTGGAAAAATAGGGCTATGTCAGTAGAATAAGCAGTGGCTGGTAGCAGATATTTATTTGGACAAAAGCCTAGACATGGTTTGGTTATCTCATCCACCCAGACTTGACATGTGGTAGCTCAGATGGGAAACCACTCAAACGGCAACTCAGTTAATTTAACATTATGAAAAATACTTACTGCATACACTCAATAATGCACAATCATATATCACACAGCACGAAAGTAGCACATTAGCAATGCTGCTAACGCTGATGCTAGAACAGAGTCAAGTGAAGGTGCACCTTGCACAGGAAATAAACTAAACTACAGCCGCGCTAGCAGAGACTGCAGGCTGCTAATGTTAGCCCATTTGCTGTGATAATCATTCCTATAAATAAGATCCTCGTTCAGCAAAGTGGCCCCTGCTAAGATCTTCTCACAGCCATATGTGGCCTCTGCCAAAACTGTCTAGCGAGCCCAGGAAAAAGGTGCCTAAAATACGACCTAGCCCAAGTAATATTAGGCTCCGTTACCGTCATTAGAAGAGCGGTGCTACATGGTTAGCCCCGTGCAGCTAAGGCTAAGCTAAGTGCCATGCTACCCGCGGAAAGCACAATAATATGAGTAAGTGACAACTTTCAACTCGACAGTGGTCTTGTAATACGTACGACATGGCGGTATTCATAATTCAGCTTATGTTCTGCAGTGAGCGTTAAACAGTGCGTATTAGACATGCCATTGGAGAAGAGTTGTGCTAGCTGAGCAGAAGCTTTTGGTACTCACCCCATCAACCAATCCATGTTGTTGTGAAGAGTTAGCGGAGCTAACGCTAACTGGCAGGGAATAAATCCACCAGCTAGAGGCGACCCTCTGGTTTATCCAGCCACCAGCCTCTCTGTCCTGGCTGCCTGCCCCAGAGTCCACTCCCCGGGGCCGCTTCTGTCCCACAGCGGGGTCCTCCGGGTCACTACAAATGGGACTTAAACTTTGAACGATTGCCCTTGTTTTGATCTTCTCTTAGCTTGCAACATGAAGTGACAGTAATACATACAGTTCAGTTTGGTAGCTGGTAGCGGTAGCACAGCATCCAGTGACTTTGAACCACAGAGAGGTCTGATGAGAATGGGACAGACGCGCAGTGCGTTTGTGTCCCGTGTGAAGAGGGAGCTCTTTTCTCCCGCAGGTACCGCTGCTCAGTTTGGTCCCCTCTGTCATGTAGCTTTGTATAGCCACTGTGCTAACTGACAGTCTAAACCCCACCAGCGCTTCTCCTCTTTGAGCGAAATCCAAATCAGTCCGGAAGTAAACAGAGACCCGACCCACCGTCCCTCCTGTGCGTAAAATGCGTGACACGCAGCGCGCATCGCATAGATCTGATGTGGGATAGGCCTGCAGTGTGCCGTAGTCATGGATGGTCTAGTGCTTAACAGTTTTTATTTTTATTTATTTAGCTAAAATATAACCTTTCATAGCATAACAATAACAGCCTGTCCCTTTCATAGACGGCGCAATTACGCAGACTGAAGGCAAATTATATTAAATGACAAGTGTTGTAGGTGATCTGCTTCGTGCCACTGTAAATGTTTCAGAGAACCGATTCTGGCAGCAGCCTATTGCCTTGTAGTCAGTTTATCATGAAGGACAGTCAGCAGCCAGCATAGATGTCATTAAATCATATTGAGGGCCAAAAGCACTGTGTAATAAAACCAATCAGAAGCAATGAACCCTACTGCACTTGGTTCTGTACGGGCCACTGCAAATAGATCATCATAGAAATACGACTTACACCCAGCTGCTCAGCTGCTCGGACATAATACCACCTGGCTTCCTGAGCCTCCTACAATATTTAGACTGTTTTAATGTTTGTTCTTTTTAGGCCAATTCTGACAACTAAAACAGCTTAGATGTTGTTACTACACATTTTTTGTACCATTGAATTAGTATTTTCAGTCAAGCATAATATCAATGATTGTCTGATTGTTGTGGTTGCATTAAGACGTGACCTCTGCACACCACAGCGCCTCAAGCCTCACCTTTCTCTGGCACTGGATTTATCCAATCCCGAGCCTTATATAAATAACGGTGGCTTTGAGGCGACATGGGGCAAAGGAAATGGGAGCCCTGTTAACAGCAGGCAGAGCTGTATGATTGGTTTAGTGACACCTCGGCGCACTTGTGTTCACCAATCGGTTGGAGAAGGGGCGGGGCTGGATGAGTGACAGAAAAGATCCTAAAGAGTGACACCACAAATCTCCACATAGGGGCGCTGTGGGATACTAAATCATTGCAAAAGCCCAGACACCAGAAGGTTATAGCTTTATATACTGTATCAACAACAAAAAAGGCTTTACATGAGCAAATTTTGCAGGCCTTGTAACCAGTGTCCCAAACCTTTCAGGCTGGGACCTCCTCTAATTACCATGTGAACAATCAGGGACCCCCCACACAGTAATAATAATAATAGCATAATAATAATATAGTCTAGATGCGAAAAACCTGTTTAGGAATATATTGACATTGTTTGCTATGTTAGTTGACCTTACTTCACTAATATGCTGTTTTAATTAAATACACACTATCAATATTTTGTACTTTACATCTTGAAATCATCTTGGGACCCCCAGCTCAGTGCTCGCATCCCCCTGGGAGATTCTGTCAGAAGGCCTAAATGAACCAACCAATTTAAAATGTCTTAATATTGTTAAAGATATGAAGGATACAAGTGTGGGAACTATCACAAAATCAATTTTATCTGTGTTGTAAAGAAAGTGAAATGCTAACTTTATACAGTTGTTTGTTTTATTAAATATATTTCTAGACTAATATTTACTGCACAAGTGCACACAATTATGGAAGTATGCAATGTTAAAGATGACATTAGCGATCAATCCAGATGTGAGGTATCGCACATGTGTACTGTCAGCTGTTTCCCATTATGTGTTCTACAGAGACATTTTTCAACTAACATTGTCTTAATAAGTCAAATCAACATGTTATTCTGCCCTAGTGATAATACATACAGCGGATTGGAGGCTGGAGTCAAATACAAAGAACCACTTAAAGCAGTTGTTCCCAACCTTTTTTGTTTTGCGTACCCCTTGGGCCTTTTATTTATACTCTGAGTACCCCCCGCCTCGATGGTTTTGATGATTAGTTAGAAAGTGAATGACTATAACTCCTATTTATCAGTAAAAAGGCTACTAAATATTCTCAAACTCTCACTCTTTACAGTTAAATGTTTTAAATAGCTTTTCTTTAAACATAATTATCAAAAACACAATTCAGTTTTATCTTATTTTGTATCTGAAATTATTCCAAGTACCCCCTTCTAAGTTCTCGCGTACCCCCAAGGGTCCCCGTACCCCTGGTTGGGAAACATTGACTTAAAGCAACTTTTCAGGTTCCCCTCTAGAGGCCACGAGCGCTACTGCACAGTCACAAAAATGTCTCTACAAATGACAAATCATATGGCAGATATTTAATAATATTAGCAAAAGCAGTGATGAGTATCCTGTAAGTATAAAAACGTTAAATGAGTATGTGCACGCATGTCATGTGACTCAGTAACGTCCCCTCCACAAACCAAATCCTACAAGTGCGGTATCTGAGGAGGGCAGCAGCTCAGAGCATAGGAATCTGTTTAGTGCTGTATATTGACCCAAAGAACAGCCAAAATAACTCACATTCATCATATATTTGGGTCAAAAGATCTGTGATGTTGCTTTAAGCTTAACCTTAGATTGTTTTTATATGCCATAAAACTTGTCATGTAAAAAAAAAAGGAAAAGAAAGAAATCTGTGCATAAGTTTAGAATCTGTTTTGATGTGTTATTCTGACTCTGTGCTTTCAGTAATGCTTTCGGCTACACTTTTCAGACATATTTGGCGAGTGGCATCACACAATTCTCATAACAACATGACTTGTGTTTCTTATGACCTCACAGGGAGTCCGGTAAACATCACGGCAAGTGTTTCATCCATCGTCTGCTGGAGTCTGTGTTGTAGACGGACTGGTGCCAGTGATGCGCGCTGTGGGAGAACGTCAGGTGATCGGCTGAGTTAGCCAAGGTCGCTTCCTGAAATCCATCCATCCGTCAATACAGAGGCATCCAGGGGTCGATACCATCCTATTCCGCTGCAGCATCCCGGCCATGTATTGTCGTAAGTAACCTCAGCTTGTAATCAAACAGATGCTAAAAACAACATGCAATTCAATACAGGCATCTATTAATATGGATATTGCACTAAAATGGTTGTGGTTGACCTGATCAGAAGATTTGAGAGCAAAGCGACATTCTAAGTAGTTGCAGATGCACAAATTGCAGCTACTTACATATTTTTTTTGCCAGAATAGCACTCATAATTTTCATCCCTGACATTTTATGCGAGCTGCACTTTGCAAAAACAGCACAACAACAGCACGAGAGCATACCTCCGGATCAGCCCTATTGCAGCCAGGACGAGGTATTGGCTGAGGCGTGACTGATATGATTTATTCATAGCTGCCGACGGTAACTCAGAAAGCCATTAGGAGACATTAAAACGGAGACACCTCACATTACTTCGGCATGAATAATACATACTTTGTGGATGCAGTGATGAGTATGGGTTTGTTCCTTGTGTCACACGTTATTGCCAAAATTAATGAAAAGAAAAATATGTTTATAAAAGCTTAAAACCGTTTCCATAGTGGAGAGACATCAGCAAAACCAATACGCTCTTCCAACACAAAAGTTACATGCTCCAGGATCAATTGTTCATAGCAGGGGTGGCCAAAGTGGGGCCTGCGGGCCAAATACGGCCCTCCAAGACGTTTCATTTGGCCCTTGAGATGGTGATTAGATAGTATCCACTTTGATTAATTTGTGACTAAATAGACAGTCAATAGTTACTAAAGACATGTTCTACTCAATAATACGGTAATTAAACAATATTTAACCATAGATCTGTTTAGATTTGCTCGTTCTATATGCATGTTTGGCCCTTTGCCCGCTGATTTTGACCCTCCATAGCCTATTTTGGCACTTCATGGAAAATATCCTAACCCTATGGTTTGCAGGGTTTCGTACCAGAACACCTACAATTGATCCTGAAGCATCATAGAGACCACTTTTCACATAAAAAGTTACATAGCGCACTTTAAGAATGACACCCCTTTCAATGTATTTATATCAACATAGTTTGGACCTCTGTTTTGTGAAGTTTTAACTCCCAAGTTGGAAATCACTACATTAAATCAATCAATCAATCAATCAATCAATCAATCAATTTATTTTTGTAACGCCCAATATCATAACAGAACTCATCTCAAAGATCGGTATGGACAAAAACAAATCAATATCAGACATCAAGAATGATCAAAAATAAGACTAAATATATAAGATATCTGTGGCCCCATGCACGAACCTGATATACCACAAATACTCAAATACTTGAATACATTGCATTAATGAACACTGCGTTACTTTTAATCTGAATTTTGTCAGATTAACATTCGTGTGGTATATCAGGTTCATGCATGGGGCCACAGAAATGAGAAGTAGTCGAGCAGTTAAGGCTGCTGCTAGTATTGCAGCAACACATCATCAGTAGGGTAAAACTAACCTAAACCCAGCTCACGTTCCCTATTAGTGGGTGAACAATCCAACGCTTGGTGAATTCTGCTTCACAATGATAGGGAGCAGAATTCCTAACCTCAGTTTCGAGTCCTGGCTCTGTCAATTTTCGCTCTTCACCCTCTTTCACCCATGAGCTGTCCTGTCCAATAAAGCCTCTGGGCCAAAAATCACAAAATAACAATAATATAGAAATACCATTTGATTTCATTTGAGCTACGGATTGGGCATTGGGCAAAATAGGTGAATTAATCTATTTATTTTTGTATAGCTCAGTATCACACATACAAGAGTTGCCTCGAAGAACTTCACATGCATCAAAACAGAAAAACAAAGAAGTGCAAGATCCAAACAATGTAATATCCAAACAAACAAACAAGCCTAGGTCACCCCCCATCCTTAGACCCTCCACTCACGGCAACACCAGCTAAAATAGGTAGCAAAACTAAGCGAAGCGACATTGACATGACTGACAGTTGTAACCTTGCATGTTCCTTTGTCTCATGACTCAGAAGAATCATATGAAACCGTTAGTATCCTGATCTCATCTGGCAGGATTCATTTACTCCGGGATGATCTTATATTAAAGTGTCCGTGTGGATTACAGACTGTCGGCACTGCGCTGTCTGCCACTCTCCGCCGATGTGTGCATCATAATGTAAGTGTGCGCTTGTGTCATTGTTGGCTCCACTCTGACGGCCCATGTCTTGCTGCATGACTCAGTGTTGGCCACATTAGTAATGTCTGCAGACCTACCTGGCTCCAGCGCTCTTACACCCAACCAGGAAAAAGCTGAACTCACAAAAGATTATGTCACTGCTGAGAAGGCAAGCAAAAAAAAACAAAAAAGATGTTATTTTTAATAGTTTGTTTTTACAACATTTAGACCAAGGCCAACGTCAGGTCTGTGGGCAAAAACCCTAAAAGGCCTAGAAATATCCTCTGGCCAGCAAGATGATTTTGAGAAACATAATTACACGCCAGACATGTAAACCCATTGAAGTACTAAAAAACACTAAACAAATATTGTCAATTCCTTTAAAAGTTTTCTGAAGGTGATGTATACCTAGTACTACAGTATTTGCATAAATTGGTGCATAGTTTAGACCAGTGATTCCCAACCTGGGGGGCGGGTCTCTCTAGGGGGAGTGCCTGGAACTGCAGGGGGGGCCCAGAGCTTTGCTGATCAGAGGGTTAGGCTATGAGATATATTATTTGAGTAAATTAAATAGGAAAAAAATGACCAAACATAACTAAGAGAGTGTGTGTAGGTTCTCAGTCGAACAGGAGTTGTCCATTGTAGGCCAAGATTCTCCAGTCTTCATCTGTACTCTGTAGTTGAATTGTAGGACATTTTTTTCGAAACGTCCTACACTTCAACTACAGAGTACAGATGAAGACTGAAGAATCTTGGCCTACGATAACTAAGAGAGGACTGTATGCGCAGAAAACACTCCAAATTCTGTTTATTGGTTTGATATAAGTCTTAGTCTTGGACACATTTGTTGTGTTGTAATGCATTCAGGAGGCCTGTGGTTTTGGAATGGGGGGCCAGCCTGTTTCCAGCCTGAACAGGAGGGGCTTCTAGGAGAAAAGGTTGGGAGCCACTGGTTTAGACCACTGCAGGAAGGCTTACCGCAGTGGTCTAAACTCTTTTTTGAGAAGAAAAAACAAACCAAAAAGTAAATGGAGGTAATATACTGAGCATTTTAATTCTCCAATCTCCAAAGGTTTGGCTTTCGAGATTTGTCCACTGAATTGACTGTACATAATAGTACCTAAGCTAACGTTTTTACTAAACTAAAGGATATTATATTATACAAAAGGTCTTTCTACATGCAAAATAGTATTACGTATAGCCCTTCACTTGCTCATACTTTTTCATTTTGGTCCTTCATGGAAAAAAACCCTGATCAATGGGTTCTTTAGTATAATATAAGGCTGTTGTTGTATAATGCACTCCATTCACCACACATTCAGATGCAGCCCATACCCCCTGCATGTTTAAATCAAATCAGACATGAAGTCATTTTGAGCCTGAAGCAGCTCGACAGAAATAGCTTGCATGTGTCTGTGAGGTCATGAGTTCCCAGTAGAGAAATGATAACAGAACAGTAGCCACAGACTACTGGCCGACTTTGATCTCAGACCTCCAACAACTGCAACCCTGAACATGCAACTGTAGCGCTAGTTTTAAAATGATACACATGTGGTCTTTTTCGTACAAAATATGAAAAATAAGGCATTTTAGGGATAAAAATGGCCAAAAATGCCTATATTTCTGCATTTTTATTTATTCATTTTTATCTATTGTTGATATATTGGTTTACAAAGTTTCGTTCAAAGTTGATTTGGGATATTTTGTTTAGCTTCTCAATGAGTTTATTACTGAATGGATCAGTAAAAAAAATACAATTTGGCTTGTTTTTGTTGGGTTCAACAAATCAAGCTAGGAATTAAATATTGTCAAATCCCTCTGAACAAATCTTCAAAATATTGTTAAGTACAAGACAAGGAGTCAGTCGGAGACAATATGACAATATGAGAAAAGTGCTTTTTGAGAAAATGGTACATTTCCCAAATAGCCTTTGGAGAAACGTTGAATACATCAATAATTACACTCCTTACTGGAAAGATTATGTTAAGAGAGCAAACCGTCCCGATACCTGAAAATTGCCTGCTTAAACTGGTTTGTTGAGATTTATTTTAGTACTTTTAATGTGTTATTTGAAGTCATTTACTTGGGTATACTGTTTTAAATTACAAAATACAGTTATACAATTTCATTTCATCTTTTTGTGTAGGTTCTCAGTCGTACAGGAGTTGTCCATCATAGGCAAAGTTGTTGTTTTTTCCAGCCGTTCATACTGTAGGTGTTTGCAAGTTTTGGATTTTGGATTCATAATCTGCTGTGTTCATAACTACTGTGCATCAGCCCTTATCAGCTGGTAGGATGTTATCATCCTTCTGCAGAGCTGATAGTGCTTTCTTCTCTTCTATAGTGATGTTACATTGTTAAATATAGCTGATAGTTTGTCTGGCTACTCTCATCCTCATTATAGAAATGTGGTTGATTCAGTGTTATTAAACCCTGAAACTTCCTTCTGTGACGTTCTTTACTCTTATGGTGTTCACGCAATGCCTCTTTTTCTGTAAATTTGCTATTTTCAAGATACATTTCTTCAGAGACACACCATTTTCGCCCGCCTTGAATGTTGTCTAGCTCTATGTTGTTATTGTATATTTGGTGGATTTTCATAACATAGCCATGTTGTAGTTTCTTTGCTCTGTGACCCGCCTCAAGGGCTTTCTGCATAAGGCTTTTGGGGATCACTTTGCTCTGTCTACACCTAAGATAAAACCTGAGCTGGTTTCTATGAAGTGAAACCTTCTTGCTGGTTCTTTCCCACTTGCGTGCCAGGTCAAGGGTGTCTCTCCCGAAGTTGGCAGCAATCCGTTTGTGTAGGTTCTCAGTCGTACAGGAGTTGTCCATTGTAGGCGTACGATTCATTTCATCTCGTAAATCAATAATCTTAGACAGCCTAGAGACTGTCCTGCAGGTCCAGACCCATTGGTCCAGACCCCCACTGTAGAAACTATAGCTAAATAATCCTGAATCAAATATGAGGAAAAATGAAAGCCCAAAATGTTTAAGGTAAGTGACCAAAAAAACTAAAAATAATTATTGAAAAGAGTTTAAAATGTGTCGTCTGGATTACTTTTATCTACTTATTTGCCATCCTAATGCTTATATTTGCCCAATTCACCTGCAGACTAGTGTAAGCATATCTTTGGACACTGGAGTGGAGGCTAAGTGCCCGGAGAAAACCCAGTGGAAAAAGCGCGTGCACAAAAGAGCTGTGAATAAGTATTTTAAACACAGGCTGAATCATTTAGAGGCATGAGGCAGTGTCTGACCTCGTGTCATCGGTGCCATAAAAACCCCAACCACTGTTTATTCTCCCCCGGTGGTCGAGGAAGTGGTTTGGGAGGTGTGGATGCTGCTGCCGAGATATAGAATACAGTGACTGCATGTTGCACGCTGCTGACTACAGTAGCGCTGCATTGACGGGCTTTAGTCCCGGGCCAGAGTGCTGATAGGGCTGAGTTCCACCATTAGAAAGACAGAGACAGATGTCAGCACTCCAGCCGCTATAGTCAGCATTTTAACATACATGTACACACACACACAGGGACTGTCAAAGGCTTGTGGCCCTGTCCAAACGGTTAAAGCTATATGCTCGCTGCCCCGGGTTCATTCAAAACAAATGCTAAGCGAAACATGAGCAAGGACATCTAATTTCTCACTGGCTTCCACTGGGGAACTAAAGTATTGATCTGTTCTCACCTTCATGAAGGGGACAGGAATGGCTTGTGGGAGTTTGACTGCCTGCCAGCAGTAGGTGGCAGCAGTCAGTTACACAACACTTAGTCAAAGGTCGTGTTATTGACTTCAAACAACAAAGAAGAAATTGTGGCTCATACTCTCATGGCTCAACTGTGTACAAGCATCAATGGAGTCATTTCACCATAATGTAGAAAATCTCATGAAGAGCAATCAAGAAATCTCATCTATTCATAAGAAATTAATAATAATAATAATAATTTTCTTTAGATGCATTTTTGTTGTTCCAAGCAAAACATCTCCAAATATGTACGTCAATATAGCAAAGTATAAAGCATGTCATTGTCTTTTATTGTGTTGAATTATCATCTTGGCAGTCCTAGAGACATTGTTACATGTGTTCCTCTGAAGTATAGTAGCTCGATGTCATTTTTGTAATGCAAAAGTAGCTCACAAGGTAAAAAAGGTTGGAGACCCCTGCTGTAGACAACCTTTGGGGCCACCACTGTAGTGCCACTGAGTACAATCTCTGGGAACCACTGAACAAAACAATCAAAACAATTGAAATTTTGCTTGCAGACATCTGCAGACACAACTGGCCTGGACTTGATCATGAAATATAGCATAACTTATGTTTTAAGGGGAGATGCTGCAGGCAAAAGTTTGCTCTCTTAATATATGAACAAATAAATCCTAATCTTCAAGGAGTGTAATTATTGCACTGAATCAACATTTTCTCTAGCGCGGCACGATATTAAAAAAAAAACTTGCGATATACGAGCATGCAATATCGCGATAACAATATTATTGCGATACTTGGATAAACCGTTATATCTTTTTCAGCAAATTGTGTCAAAAGAAGACTCCAAAAACACTAAATCAGAACCAAGGCCCAAAAATAAACTAAATTAGGAAAGTTATAACTAAAACTGAACTTCTGCACATTTATAAGTTCCGCGCATGTTTGGTTTTAGAGAGTGTTGGCAAAAAATGTAAAAATCTCAGTTAGATGGAAGACTTTTTGTGGCTTCTTGCGATACGGATATTGCATCACCTAATATTACGATATGATATTTTTTGTGATATATTGTCCAGCCCTAATTTTCTCCATGGAACTACATGGGAAATTAAAACTTCAATGACCATTTTCTCAAAATGCATTTTTCTGACGTGGCGACAACATCTCCACTTAGTAGCTCCTACAGCAGGGGTCTCCAGCCTTTTTTACTCTGTGAGCTACATGTGTACCTAGGTCTATTGGAGCCAAGATGATAATTCAACACCATAAAAGAAATTGGGTGATATTTCGTTCTCAACTAAAGTGCATCTAAAATTTCACTCATCAAGTGTATGTAGAAATGTTGAAAGCCTTTGGCGAGCAGTGTTGGGAGTAACTCATTACAAACGGAACTAGTTACAGAAATATATAACTTTTTTCAGTAACTGGGGAATGTAATATATTACTTAAACAAAATACAGTAATATATTCGTTATTACAACTGAAGTAACTCAAGTTACTTCAAGTTACAAGTGCAACTCCCCCCAAATAAGATGCAGCACCAAATCAAGTTGGAAACTGGCGTAGAAGTGACTTGTGAAGCTAATTCCATCAAAACAAAACACGAGAGAATGGAGACGACTGAGGAAAAGGAAATCTTTGATTACACTTTAGCTTGGTGGCATTATTCTCCATTTTTTCAGTTTATATTTTGCTAAAAGTAACTCAAAAGTAACTCAAAGTTGTGTAACTGAGTTACATTTTTGAGACAGTAATATGTAATACAAACATGTTACATTTTTAAAGCTGTAACTAGTAATATAGAATATATTACAATTTTTAAGTAACTTGCCCAACACTGTTAGCTACTTGGAAAGGGGTGGCGAGCTACGGTAGCTCCAAACTTTTGTTTTCGTTTGTCCAGAGACAAAATATCCCAAATCCCTTCTTGTATGCATAAAACACCTAACTTTTGTCATCTTTATTTTTAATGCTGGACCAGGTGGTTGGTGTTTAAGCAGAGGCTCGATGTCTCTCCCGTTTGACTGTTTTTGTGTAACCTAGACATGTTGTGGTGAACAGTACACCCCCCCTTTTTTGTTTTTGTTTGTGTTGTGAATTTTAAAAATAACAAAGTAAAAAACATCATATTCATGCCAATAATATACAGCAAAAGTTTCATATTGATATCACTCAATTACATTTTTTCCCCTATTCCCCTGCAGTATCCCGTCTTAAAACTGTAATCTTCATGTTGTGGGAAATCTCCAACCTGACCAGCCGTGTACCAGTCCTAAATTGGATACTCATGCACAGGCTCGAGGGGCCTACTTAAAGCAGTTAGGACCCTAGACTCTTTGGTTTCAAATGGCCATTCCTGTGAGCATTTTTTTGTGTCTGTTCACGTCAAAGGCGAACATTCCAGACATTACCTTGTGCCCTCTCCGTTTTGCGGCGATTTGCTCGTCTAGACCGCCACCGCGCGCAGTGCACGCAGGTGGCCATGACAGCCCTAACTGCATTAAGTGTGGATTACCTGATGCCTGCTGAGCCTCCACTACCTCAGAGAACACCAGTAAACACACACTCGCCTCCTTTATCTGACACCATTTTGTTACTTTATTGACTGATTATTACCACATTTTTCGACTATGAATACATTTTCCTCTTTGACCATTTGTGCTGACAGGGAAGACATTGTGCTAGTTTTTTATATTATGCAGTTTTGGCCCAGTGATTACCAAGATAGCAACCATAAACCAGACCGCCCTTAATGTGGCAGTTTAAAGAGGGTGAAATCTATTTTATCCCCTTGTCATATATTGTATTCAACAAAATATGTGACAAAGTGACTGCTGTGTGCATCATGACAAGTTGTGACCCCAAAAAAATATTAATTTCAACTTTTACATCGCAGTTTAATTTGCAATTTAGCCATGTTTTGTAAATTTAACATACAAATTGAGTATTGCTTTGCAGAGATTAGTTGATTTAAGCACTGATTATAATACTTCACATCAAAAGTCATCAAAATAATTATCAGTAATTGGGTTTGGCAAAGGCTCGCGACCCACTTTCGGTCCCGACCCACCAGTTGAGAACCACTGCTGTGTCATATTACGAAATAGTTCACTTTATTTTATATCACAAACGCAAAAGTAGTAAAAAGCAGTGATGCTAGTATCGAGTTGCTTAGATAAGATAAGAGATGAAGTAAGACTTTATTGATCTCACAATGGAGAAGTTTACTTGCCACAACAGCTCTTAAGATAGGATCACACAGGGGGGGTGCAAAAAGTCAGGAAATGTGCCATCAAAGAAGAAAAATAAGTTTGCAAACAGGTAATAATAATACTAGAGTAGAATAAAACTAAAATGCTTTATTAGTTACTAATTACTCTAATATGACCATGCATAAACCTGATGCAGGATCTGATATCACCATTAATTAAGAGTCCAGGGCTACATAGTCGGTCTGCTTTGAAAATGTCATGGGCAAACAACTATGACATTGGCCCTGGACTCTTAATTACTTGGTGATATCAGATCCTGCTAAACCTGCTATACCACATGAATGTTAATCTGACAAAATTGAGATTTAAAGTAACGCTGTGTTCATCAATGCAATGTATTCAAGTATTTGAGTATTTGTGATATATCAGGTTCATGCACGGGGCCACAGATTTCTTCTTCTTATGGCCACAGCTTTCTTCTTGCATCTTGTAGAGCGACGTAACGTGTGAGACAAGTCACGTTTCCAGCTGAGGACAAACTCGCCAAACAATTGTTGATGTTACTGTTAAAATGCACATGTGACAAAGTGAGTATTGGCAAAATTGGTTGCCATTTGTATTTTGAGGCAGTGGAACTAATAAAGTAACTTGTAATCTTACTTAGTTACTTTTAAAATCAGTTAATTAGTAAAGTATCTAAGTTACTTTTAAAGGAGTAATCACAAATCGGTAATCAGGGGTAATTTAATTTAGGGTACCTGTGGCAACTCTGGTACCGAGGCATCATGTGCAGCCTGGTGTGTGCTAGCATTACCATGTGGGTACAACTCCTTTCTGCTCCCTGGAAGTTGTAAAACTTGCCAAAAACTTGTTCTAGTGCAGCGTTGGGATGTTAGGAATGTGTTAGGAAGCCACCACAAAAGTAGCTCCCCCCTGACAACGCTTAAAAACTGGAAAATCCTTTACTCTGCCTTTGACAGCAAATCCTACCATAAAATCCCATAAGGATCTCAGTATAATGTTATGATGTCACATGATACCTGAAACCTATTGTGTTGTGATATCTTCAGCCATAGTGTCACGACAGTAGATAGAGCCAACACATGACACATGAAGTTGTTTACAAGATGCACAACTTGAGGCAGTCACACTTGGCCCAAAGCTCTAGTAATGTTGGAGGGGAACTCTAAACCCATTCAGTCCTCAATAAAACTAATAATTTATTGTGTTGATTGGGTTTGACTGATGAGATGGGAGTTGATTTCTGAAGGGTTCGTGCAAAAGCCATTGAGACACCCATTTACCACCAAATTCAAAGCATGTGGCACTCAACACTGAAAATAGTTAGATTTCTCTCTTCATGCATCAATAAACTAATGCTATCCTTAACTGTTTATGTACTTACCATTTAGTAGTAAAATAATACCCAATATGTGGCACTTTACATCTCCACTTAGCCCCTTAGTTCTAAAAGCTACTCAGTGGAAAAGCTGCATTGATGTTACGTCATGGAAGCATCATAATTCTATGGTTTTCAGCTCAGTTAGGAAGTGAAAAGGGCTCACAGTGTTGAATTAACTTTAATGGCCTTATCTGTCATCACTGTTTTAATACAAAAGTTCAAAGAAGTTCCTTTTCTGTGCTCCCACCCAATATGAACCTTTAGGCATTCCACTGTGCATGCGTATATAGGTTTCGCTCCAATCAGCCCATTCCGTGACTGCATTACTGAACTGGGCACATGTGTGGACCGTGAGCTGTGTCTTGGCATGGCATACCAAAGGGAACCACCAGTAGCCCCTGCAGCACGCAATTCCCTGCTTGCGTGAGAAATGGATAAGCATGAAAGAGAAACAAGGATAGGCACAAATTGTTGAGCATCAAATCCAAGTTTTTTTTTATTGGTTATTTCTTTTTCCATGGAAAGAAAAATGGCCCAGAAATTCCTTCTGGATGCAGTGACGCGCGGGGAGAGCGCGGAATGCCATGCTGACGCAACTTTCGAGCAGCCAGCGTGCAATAATTGGTGTGTGCTTAAGATTAAAGTGTGTCATAAGTAGCCGGGCGGATGATAAAACCAGGAGAAAGAAAATGAGGGCATGTTCCTTGTGAGAATGGAGACACTTGTGCATGCGTGTGTGCACAAGTGGAAAAGCAGAACGCACTGACGTAACACTGCTAACTGTTTCCATAAAGACGGCCTGGGATGAGGCGCCAAGCAGCCCTCTTGGCATAGAGATGTCTGGTAGCCATCAGCCTGCAACAGAGGGACAGTGCACACACACAGACAGACACAGACACACATGCTATGCACATTTATCACTTCGTTTAACCAGGGATTTACTGGCATCAAACACAACAGGTTTTCGGTTGCCAACACAAAACATTAGCAGCCATTCATCTGCCCGTGCACGTTCTAGATGGCGCGCGTGCGAGCGGTGATACTCTGTGTTCAGGGCGGTCGTGGGTGATTTAGTTTGTTTAGATACACAGCTGGATCAGTATGTAAAATGAAGATTGTGTTGTTTATGTGAGACCGATGTGGCACACACTTTACTGGAACTGGAGATTATGCTATAAATATGAGGGTGATAACTTTGAACCAGTAAATTTAGTGTTCAACTATAATATACAAAACAATTCTGTCAGTGTATGAGTGAAGGAGCTTAATTTTGCATATAAGTGGCATGTATTAATGGTAAGTGTCCAGTGGATGAGACTTTCGCTGTTTCTATCTGATGAGGATGTGACCACCTTTCTAACTGTTCAGACAGCTCCACTATGATGAGGTCAGATGTATATTGCCTCCATGGTTTTTGTCATGAAAGCCTTCAGTAGGCAGAAATATAGTTGATCTTGAATGAAAAATCCCCACAGGAAGCTCTTTCAGAGTGCTGAAACAGTGCAGTCTATCTGCAACAAGAAACCTGGCGAGGAAGTGCTCTGCTCAGCACTCAGATAGGTTTCCTGATCCATATTATACAAGCGGAGGGCACCTTGAACTACAAACAGCAGACTCCGAGCAGGAGCATATTGTGAGCGGATTATCCACTGTCATCCTGGTGATAAAGGTTAGGCTGAAATGAGAGTATTTAATATAATTGTGTTCATGCTTATTACATGCATGCAAAACATTATGACCACCTGCCTTTGTTGAGTATGTTACATATGATCACATGCCTAATATTGAACCCCATATGCAACAATCTAAGTACACTTTTATTGTCCCTATATGGAAATTTGTCCTATATGTGACCATCTTTCAATGCCGCTGAACAACAATCTATCAGTTGAAGCAAATGACCAAAAATGTGCAACAAACAGAGACCCTTTACCAGATCTGCTCATGTCCAGGAGGAACACCTAAAGGTTTAGTCTACTAGTCAAATTGCCAGTGGAAACTCCCCTCAGAAAGGCCCTCCCAGCCCGAGAATCAAACGACCTTCTTGGAGGCAAAAATGCTAACCTGCCTCTACCACATTATGTATTCTTTATCATATCTACATAAGGCTTGTGTTTATTGGTTAAAGGCTTTTTTGTTGTTGTTAAGAACTAAAGTTTAAACTGTTAGATGGGGTCCAAACTCATTCCTAATTTTCCTAATGGATTCCTCGCATCCCAATACTTCTAGGCATGTTTCGCAACTTTCACCATGCAGCGTTGAGCTGTAGTGTCACGATAATAACAACAGAAAACAATAAACCTGCTTGTCCACGGTTGATAAAAATGCTATACGTACACAGCGCACAGTGAGCTTCTTTCCACAAATGTCTGCTTCTACAATATACTGAAAGACTTATGACCTTATCTTTATGCGCTGATGTTACAACTATGTGAAATCCCAACTGTGACGTGATGAAACCAAAACTGTCTGTGTGAAAGGGGTGAAGAGAAATGGCCCCGGATGGGTTTGGACGGTCTTCGGGGAACGACACAGGGCACTGTTTCCTCTGAGGGCGAATACCTGTCTTTGTTTAGTTCACACATTCACTCCACCACAAAGACGAACATCTCTGCGCGGACCAGCGTGAATGGGGAATTTCTTTTGTCTCTTTTTTTTTTTTTTTTAGAAACCAACAAATCAACACATTATGATTTTTTATTTTGTAATTGTTTTGAGGGTATCTATATCTCTAATCAGGCACTATTTTCAGATTTTGGGTTAAGATTGGGATTTCCCAGCTGCTATAATCTCACTTAAGTTGTTAAAGGTTATTTGGGGCTATTTTGCTTTTAGACAATTACTAAATATTATAAATCAAGTGGAGGCAGATATTTGCCTTTAATCACGAGTTCTGGATAGTGTTGATCTGAACTTTGTGAGTGAAATACTTGTATTACAAAATAAATTGGTCATATGGTTTTGTTTAAAAATATACCTAGTTTTTACTGGTTTTTACATTTTTTGATGTTTATTATTCCACTTCCTTATTGGACATGTGCACAGGAACAGGAAGTGACGTACGTAGGGGTAAACAATCTGTAGGTTGCTGTGCCGACCATATCATACCAATGAGAAATGAGTGAATCAGAATACAAATTTTCATCATTAAATCACCACTTCACTGAAGTAAAACTGACTTTCAACAGATCCATGAAAATAAGTCTTAATTACAAGACTTGTCATATACACTTTAAAGAAGATTTCCAAAGCTGCGCCACTGCCGTCTACTTCGCTGCCTGTAATCGGTTGCATTGCGATATCTGTATGTATTTTGTTATGACATGTCTGCTGACTTCAGGTGCTGCCTTAGTCATTAAACATTGAGACATAAATTATTGTGGTTTCATTTTATAGCCAGCACGTCATCTAATTTTTAAGGCACCCTCTGTCCAAACATCACATCATAGGCAAACACCACGCCCTGCTGAACAGCCACCTCACACATGTATCCCAACACCATGGGACAGATAAGGACGAGCAGAGTGAGGGAAGAGGGCGGTGGACACATCCATTCCACTGGTGTGTGCGAGGCGGGCCGAGAGGAAGTCCAGGGATAGTACCAGACAATGAGACAATCTAGAAGTGACACACCAAACTGAAATGTCACTTGGTGTGGCTTACTTTAACAGCGCTGGTGTGATAATGAGCCTCGGGGGGGGATCTTTCTTTGCTGATATAGTGTGTTTGTTAGTTTGTTAGTTAGTTTTCACTTAAGAATTGTATTTATTTGTATTTTTGTCAAAAGGATTGTCAACATCAGCAAAAACGAATGAAGTCCTTAGTTCAGGTCTTTTACCAGTTTAAAAATGTATCCAGAAGACCTAGAAAGTTACACTGTTGGATATTAACCATATCATGTCACAAATTAATTCTTTTAAACAAATCCTGAGTCCCAAGAAAATAAATAATGGTATTTTTAAGAATTAGATTGCAAGAAAGTTAACTGTGGTGGCATTGGGACCCACCATTACCAGAGAACAGGGATCTCCCACCAGTAGCTCGCCAGCCCTGTCCAAGTAGCTTCCAAAGGCTTTCTACATTTCTTTATACACTTAATGAGTCAAGATTTAGATGTATTTTTTTGGTCTGAAAAAAAAAAAAAAACATTTAGGTGAATATAGTAGTAAGTATAAAGTAGCTGATGACGATCTTTGGACTAAGATCGAAACGTCCTACACTTCAACTACAGAGTACAGATGAAGACTGAAGAATTTTTGCCTACGATAAGTATAAAGTGGAAACACTTACAGCCATTTTCTTTTATTGTGTTATCATCTTAGCAGTCTACAACAATACAAGTTAAAATGTAGTTTATTCAATTTTAAATGATCTGATATCTGATATCACCAAGAAATTAAGAGTCCAGGACCAATGTCAAAGTTGTTTGCCCAGGACCAATTTTGCAGCCAGCCAATCAGGGATGAAAACTTGAGCTGTCATGAAAAAAATTAAGTTTAGGAACGGTCTGCTATAATTTGATAGGTCTATGAGTTGGTTTGTCTGAAAATATACCTAAACCTAAAAGCCTTAAAGATTTCCCTGTTCCTAAACTTTTGTGCAACAATTTGTGCAACAATTTGTGTCATGACATGTTCACAAGTTTTGAAAGCCGACCCTCTAGCAAAACTGACCCCTGATTGGCTGGCTACAACATTGGTCCTGGGCAAACAACTTTGACATTGGCCCTGGACTCTTAATTATGGGTGATATCAGATCCTGCAATGTTAAATACTGTATTTTTGCTACAAATTGATATTAAAAAATTGATTAGATATGCCTCAGAAATTGTAATCAAAACAGCTTGATATAAGTAATTTTAACAGACTAAGGTTGTGTTTCTGTGCTTCTTCAGAAGGAAAAACTTGAAAGAGAAGTCGTCGAGGAAACCAATGAAAATGGTCCCACGACCCGATCCACCGGTTGATAACCACTGATTTAGACCAACAGATTCCTATGGAATCAGATTTGAGACAAAACTATTCAAATGACTTTTAAAGGAATCTCAAATAAAAAAATAATTATAATATATTTTTGGGGATTTCATAAGATATTATTTTCATTCCAAGATAAAAATAAACAATGAAAAATAGAAAATGCTAAACATGAAGAATAAAAAAAACAATTCACTTTAGTAGAAATATTATAAAATTCATTTAACATTTT
>OMNZ01070125.1:8722-23780 GCA_900303255.1 Lesueurigobius sanzi | reverse complement strand
ATCCCCCCCCCCTTCCCTAACCCCCCCCCCCCCCCCCCCCCCCCCCCCCCCCTTCCCCTCCCCCCCCCCCCCCCCCCCCCCCCCCCCCCCCCCCTCCCCCCCCCTCTCTCCCCCCCCCCCCCCCCTCTCTCTATCCCTCCCTCCCCCTTTCATTCACCCCATCCCTCACTTTCTTCCCCCTTTTCCTCCATTTCCCTCTCTCTCACTCTTGCTTCCTTCCTCCCTCTCCTCACCCCTGTCTCTGACTCTCTCTCTTACTTCCTCCATTTCACTGCGACCCCCGCCTCCCTCTCTCTCCCCTCTCTCTCTCTCTCCATCTCTCTCTGGTAGAGCTATGATGCTGCCGCTGCTCTAATCCCGTAGTGTGGCAGGCAGCGGCGGAGGACTCTGCATCTTTTGAGTCCGCACCTTCGCAACAATGACAAAAACAACCACATTTTTGTAAGAAAGTGCAGAAAGAATAATGTTTTGCATGATAATAACCGCGATGGACACGACAGCTTAATATGTGCAACAAACCACAGCTGCTTTACAGGTAAGTCTTTATTTTGCTTAAACTAGTGACTTTGAGTTTGCTAAATTACCGGATTGCATTACCTCATCAGTGACACACTCAATTTGGGGAAAATTTGGGTGCAATGTTTTATCAAATGCGAAATGAAAAAAATATGAATCGATGCAACAGCTGAAATCACCAACGGCATGAACACCCAGGGGACAGTTGGATTTGGTTTTCTCTCTCCGTAGGAATACTAATGGGAGTGGTACTTGTCTCTTCATGCATTACTCGGACACACTCGTTTTCTCCATAAATCGTTTATCATTTATGATAATTATTAATTAATTGTGGTCAGAATACACACTATATGGCAGTCCATAAGCTAGTCAGATTAGTTTGCGTTTTACAACTGAAATAAATTAAGTTTCTTGCCTGGGCTGCACAAAATGAGGGGAAAAAAGTACATTTGTTAAAACATAATTGTGATATTTTACGAAACTACTTTAACACTGTACATTTTGCTCAATGTAAACGAAAACCATAAGTAACTTGAATATTTGCGTAAAAAAAAAAAAAATTACATATTTTTAAGTACCATACAATTTAGTTTTTAGTCGTGTTTGAAGCAAATGTGTAACTCCCAGCCAGATGAAAGATAATTCTTGAAATATTCAAGGTCTGTATATTGACCGATGCCTATTATTTTCTTGTCTAGTTTTTGCTACGGCAATGCAAGTGGTCAATAACTGCAAGTTGTCCCTTTTTGAATTGTAAATACAATTTCACATAATGAGTCATAAGGGATGCCAAACAAGTCTGCTTTACTAAATCAACACATGCATCTCAGTGCATTAGGCAGAACACACAGTTAAAACGGAAAAAAGATATTTGAAGATGAACTGGATAGTGTCATTTTATCTTCTTTTTATTTGATCTTATATGTTAAGTTCACATTTAACTATCTTAAATGAACATCTCATCTTTAATAATTTTTTTACCTACTTTTTTCATTTGTACATAGCATTTGCTTCATTGACAAAGGTTTCTTTCTTCCTTTACTGCTAAAGCTCTATTGTTCAATGTGCATTTCCTGGATTTTGATGTGAATAGAAGAAAGTCATACATGTTCATAAACCAGCACTGGACCTGTTCTAAGCAGTTCTGCCTTCAAACTGTGACGATTTGTCAGCATAATGATGGCCAAACATACTGGCTGGTGTTTACTGGGTAGTTTCTATGGTTACTATAGTCCCCCCTGTGGCCAGAAGAGGGCGCTCCAAACATCAAACACCTTTTTCTCATCTCATCTAGTATTTTTTTCCCCATATTATTTTAAATGATAAAACTTCTAGAAAGAAAAAATGTTGAGGTGCAGCAGATTTACATGTATAATTAAGTCACTTTAGCTAGAGACAAGTGTAACTGTTGTAGTCTTCACATGCATGCAGAACACCACCGCTTCATATAAAATGTATTTGATACAATTCCCTACAGTAAACGATACAATGTTTATCAGCTTTCAGAGGCAACACTTCCAGTGATGCTATGACATGTTTTATAATTTCATCTAACACAATGTTGCATCTGCACCAATTATGTGTCATTATATCATGAATGCATGGCAAAAGAACAAAAGTGGTGTAATCACAGCCAGCATCACAGCAAGAGGCTGGAAACGCAATGCTTTCTAAAAGGCTGTGATCTGTTACCAATAGGAGTCATCTCAAATCATATGCATGTTGATGCCAAGTGGTTGTTCAGGTGCCCTCCCTGATGCCATTTTTCTTTTTCTCTGAATTATATTGATGCTTTTACATACAGTCAACTGCCACTTTATTTAATGCTTGGTCCAACAAGCAGTTCCTAAAGGCAGTATCTCACCAGCAAGGACTTCCCGGAGACTTATCGGAGACTAGGACACTTCCCAGAGACTGAGACTAAAGGGCCTATTTCACCTCCCATTGAGACTAATTCAAAACCTGGGGTAGATTTGAGTCTCTGAGACTTCTCTGTGGAGTCTCCTCGTCTCCAGGAGGTCTCCAGGGAGTTGCGGGAAATTCAAACATATTTGAATTTTTAGGAGACTAGTTGGAGACTTTTTCCAAGTCTCCATCAGGTCTCAGGGAGGTCTCAATTTATTTGCGGCGAAGTCTCTGAGACTTCTCAGAGACCTCGATGACACGTCTTCCTGGTCATGTTCAAAATAAGTCTCCATGAAGTCTCTGTGAAGTCTCAACAACTGAATTGAGACCTCTCCAAGACCTGTTGGGAGACTTTATCAAGTCTCCAACACAACAGGTCTCCCGCAACTCCCTGGAGACCGGGAGACATTGTGGAGAGTTCGCGGAGACGTCTTGGAGACTCAAATCTTCGTGAGGTTGCAAACTAGTCTCCAGGCCGGTGAGATAGGCCCTTAACTTAACTAAATAAGTCTCAACCTTGAAACTGTACAGTTTTTTCATACACCACCACTAGACCAACACCAAATTCAAACTAAAACCGGTCTAAAATAGTCCT
This sequence comes from Lesueurigobius sanzi, assembly GCA_900303255.1. NCBI lineage: Eukaryota > Metazoa > Chordata > Actinopteri > Gobiiformes > Gobiidae > Lesueurigobius > Lesueurigobius sanzi. The sequence goes on along the minus strand of OMNZ01070125.1, from coordinate 20,764 downwards.
GAACTTGTTCCAAATTATGTCTAGAATTATTATTATATAGTAATTAAAAATTACTATATAATAGAGAAATTTAACATTGCCCTGACCCGGCGTCCTACCAGAAGCAAAGTACTACCAATGGTACACATGCCACAGTTTGAGAACCTTTTGGTCCAGACCTTAAGTAAGAATTAATGGATAAACACTTAATTTACACAAGAAAAAACATGCAATCTAAACCTCGAATCTAAACTAAGAGAACAAATGCAGAGAATGAAATTATTTAAGCAATTCTGAAATGCATGCCATGTGATCCTTGAGTTTGTTTAGCAGCTCATTTTTCAGTCTTCTCTCAAAAAAAGGCTCCCAACTGCAAGTCTAAACGTAATTGCAATAGTTGACAAAAAATGCTACTAGCTCCAACTAAAATACTGTATTCCTGTATAGGGCTGGGCGATATGATGATAAAAATCAAATCGTGATCTGGTCTCCATGAGCTCAAATACTGACACTTTTCTCCACTCACTGCTTCTACGGTCAAGGTTAAACCAGAACAAAACCAGGAGAAAACTAGGACTGGATCTGGATTAAACCGGGACTAAAACCAAGAAGTAACCAGACTAAAGCAGTGACTGAAATCAAGGTCTAAACCAGGACCGAACTAAAAAAGGACTAAATCAGGGACAGAAGGAAACGATGCTTACCCTGGACTAAACCCAAGAACTCCATCAGAAATAAACCAAGAGAAAACTGGGTCTAAACCTGGACAATATCACAGACTGAACCAGGATTAAACTATGAGGGAAACATGTCAAAACTATGTAGGGCCTGAAACTCAGTAATTTACTCTGATATGAAATCGAAATCGTGATTTAATCTAAAGAAAATTGTGGAAAGAGAGAGTTGAGAGCCACTTTATTGCTCCCTGAAATGTTTACGTTAACCATGTCTTCAATTTTGCCTTCTCGTGACAGCAAACAAAGACCGCATTAACGACCCACAAGAGTTTGCATTCACTCATCAACTCCGAAAGCCGCATTGCATCATGGGAGTCGTAGTCTACAACATCTCGGCCACCTCCGCTAAAGTGAGCTGGCCCAGGTCGCCCGAGTGCCTGGACACTTTCTACAGCGTCATGTACGACCCGAACTGGAACAGCCTCTTGATGGGCTACAAACGGAAGAGCTTCATGCACGAAGAGCGCATCCCGGTCAGCCAGACCAGCACGTACCTGGCCAACCTGCACCCCCAGACCGCCTACTTCCTGTGTGTGACCTGCCAAGCGGCCAATCCCGTTCGAGAACAGTGTCAGGTACGTTTCTTTAATTAGTACCGTCATCATGTTGTAGCCATTGTGGTGTTGTGGTCCTCTGTGCTCTCTGGTTTCTCTGGTTTCTCTTCAGCGCAAGGGCGTAGGTTTAGGGTCAATATTGGTGGGGACACTGTATATGACCCCCACCCAGTGTTGGGGAGAGTACTTTGAAATTGTATTCAGTTACAGAATACTGAATACTTGTCTTAAAATGTATTTTGTAACGTATTCAGTTACTTACCCAATCAGAGTACTGTATTCTGAATACTTAGAATACTTTCACCTTCATTTGCATTGTATTTTTGTATAAATATGTAGCAACACTTTTACACCAACTGTTGTCTGTCACTTCTTTCTCGATTTTTTCTTTCTCTCTCTCCCTCTCTCTTCTTTCTCTCACTCCTCTCTGTCTCTCTTCTTTCACCCCCCCTCTCTCTTCTTTTTCTCTCTCCCTCTCTCTGTCTCTCTTCTTTCACCCTCTCTCCCTTTCCTTCCTCTCTCTCTGTCCTTCCTCTCCCTCTCTCGTTCCTCTCTCTGGGCTGCATCTAAAATGGGAACGAAACCTTACCTTACCTTACCTGTTCCTTAACCTTTGAGAGCTACGTCATGGGTTCAACATTAAGGTCCCTCAGCAGTTAGGAAGGGTGCCTCAGCTGCGCATTTTGCACCAATTTGAACCTTCCTCACTCAGCGGAAACTACAGGGGAAGTTGCGTCACCAACAGCTGTTTCAAAAATACTCCGTTACCCACAATCCTGACTACAAAAATACTCCTTCTTCCCCTCAAATGAGAGAGTATTTGTACCTGAATACAGTTACTCAAAATGAGTATTCTGAATACGTATTTTAAATACATGTATTTAGTTACTCCCCAACACTGCCCCCACCCAACCCCACCAAGAAAGGAAAGGAAGTAAACAGCCCTTTTTTTCCCACTGTTGGAAATTGATAATTGTGCTGTGAATTCAGAAATCCATACCTATTTATGTAAAATGCAGGCCCTTGATCCAATCTCCCCGTGCTGCTCCTCCCCTCTCTGCTGTGCCAAGGGAACAGGCACTCTCACACTTGTTGTCACAGAAACCACTTAATGGAAAGAGTGCAAGTAATTAGACTCCATAAACAGACTATGCCGAGTTGCTACCCGAAAATGGGAAGATCTCTTTAACACAAAACGAAAAGTGTTGTGATGCTGATCCTCTCCTCCCCAAAAACCAAAGTGGCCTCATCGGTTTAAAGTCACTGTGAAGGATCTCCACATGAGATTGGTGGGGACATCTGTCATCTTGAAATATTGGCGTCCCCATGCAAACCTACGCCAGTGCTTCAGTGTTAGATTTTGTTTTGTTTTTTTAAGGCAGGCTATGATAATCAATCAATCATTTTGCCACAAACCTCAAGGCTGAGTTTGAAAGTGTGGCTTCGATCAGATGAATAGACACGCCACATTCGAAATTTCCACAGTCAAAGACGGCCTTAAACTGTGATTAGACCTCTGACCAAGTAAATATGTGTTTGCAAAGTTTTGATTTTGACAGTTATGAGAAAAGCGAAGGACGGATGTTTAAATTAATGCAATTTAGCTGCCAAGATGAAAGAAATTTGCAATCCCGTCATAAAATCATTTGCCTCCATTTAAGTTTTAACGCCTTTTTTCCAACTCACTTCATCCTTCATCTGGGCCTCATCTTTTCCTGGCAGCTCCAATCTTACTCACTTTTATATAAATAGTACAACAATAGTGTACATTTGCGTTGCCATTTGTATGGATTTACGGATAGACGGGTGGCTCTCCTGGCCACCAATCACTCACGCACAACATTCATACATAATGTAAGGCAGGTGAAGTGTTGCCACACACATGACGCCAATATACACATGGGATCTCCAACCAGTAGCTCGGGTGCCAATCAGCTCCTCAAAGGCTTTCAATGTGTTTACAGCCGTTTGAAGTCACATTTTAGACGCAATCTTTAATGCTTTGAACACGTTGAACACACTCTCCATACATTTAGATCAATATAGTAAAATATAAAGAGAACGCTCAAGTACTTCTCATTGATTGCATTGAAAAACATCATCTTGGCTGCACGTGAACTCCTCCTGCACATTACACGTTTCATAGAAGCATAAGTAGCTCGCTGCCATTTTTATTATGTAAAACTTGCTCATAGGGTAAAAAGGGTTAGGGACCCCTGCATACACAGCCAGGAGCCGGATTTGAACCACTGACCTTTGGATCTATGGACAAATTATATATATAAAAAAAAATAAAAAAAAATTGATTCCCGGGCTGGACGGGGCCTTTCTGTTTGGAGTTTGCATGTTCTCCTTGTGTCTGCAGAGGTTTCCTCCGGGTGCTCAGGATGAATGAGAGTGTGTTTGAGAGTGTAAGTGTGAGTTTGGGACAATGGATGGAAATTAGCCCATGGTTCTCATGTGTGTTGCACTGCACTGTCCCAACCCAATAAACAAATAAACAAACCTAATCGCTGTGGCGCCTTTTCATTAAAATTAGCCAAACCTACAGTGGGACTGTTTTTTAGCCTTTTGTATAAAAATAAAACTTTGAGCAACAATTAATGACAAGACGCTACAACTGCTTTCCCAAGATTTCTGCAAAACAAAACTGGTGCTGAGAGTTCTGCTGTTTTACTGTTTCTTGGTTTGTTCCTGGTGAATCTTTTAAAAATTGTATTGAAAACAGGAAGAAAAAAGCTATTTTCACATTTGGAATCTAGTCCGAACCGTTCACTTTAAAGAGCTGTTCAAAAGAGCTGATTCGGTCATGAACATCACTAATCTCAGCCCCACCTCGTAACTCTTATTACCAAAACATCCAGCACGAGTTACCCCTATGACGGACTCATTTGTAATCCCACCCATCCTCATCATGAAAACCTCAATGTTTACACCTGCCAGTTAATCCAAAGCCTGGTCACACAAGAACACCATTATGAGTCACCCTTTCCCCCCCTTTACTCCAGGTTTTCAACACACTGGGCGACAGCGGCGACGGCCACGACCGGACGAGCTGGGAGCTGGCGATGGGCGTGTGGCTGACCTGCTGTATCCTCCTCTTTGTCATCGCCGCAGCCCTTCTCTGGGGATGCGTTCACACCCTCTGCTCCTGCCCCAATCAACCCAACATCGACGGGATAGTCATGGACCAAAACCACCAAGAGAACTCCAACATGGGACGCCTCTACACCCCGAGCAGCAGCGAGGAGAGCAACAACCACGGGACAGTGATGCAAAGTCCACTTATACCCCTCCAAAATAATAACAGCAGTAGTACGCTCATGCTGAACCAGGAGCACGAGTTGAGGAGCCTTTCTAAGCTGTCTGGGAGCGAGCCAGCGTGAGCAGACTGGATTGAGGTCATTATGGCATTGTTTTCTGCCCGAGCTCGAACAGTTGTCTCTTTTTTTTTATTATCCGCTGATTAAATCCCATTTCATTCAGGCAGCAGAGCAGAAAAGCTTTTGATGAGACGTTTTGAAACTCTGCAAATGAACAGTTTGGGTGAATAAATGGCTTGTTTTGGATGTTGCGCTGAAGGTTTTTCTTGTAAATAAATATAAGCTCAGGAAGATTCGCAGTTCCTTTCAATCAGTGTGGTGGTGAATAATAAGTGTGGCCAATATGCACTTCAGGCAACACAGCACAATAGTCTTTCATTCATATTCTAACATGGATTTCGGTTTTGGTTACTGGAACATTTCTCAGTCACTTTACTTTACTTTACTTTATTTAAAAGGGACCATGTATAATTATAACATAAATGTTGCCATTTGATGCATTGTACCAGAGTTAGCCTGAGGCTAATTTACATCTGCAGTCCCCTGGCAGGAAAACGAACAACCCACAACATGAACAGAAACAGGACAGAATTTACAGGACAAAGGGTTGACCCCTGAACAACACACACCAAGACGAGTACAATATTTACAATATTTACAGATACAATAAAAACTACGCCTCTCCCACATACAACCAGACAAGACAACATCCATGTCAGTACTATGGGAGTGAGGACCAAAGAGGGTTAGTGTGTGCAACGTTGGCTACTTTTTAAATGCTTTTTAAGTCCTGTTTAAAAGCCTTTGATGGTAGCATGTCTTTATTGCATCAGCAGCTTATTCCACTGTAGTGGCCTTCAGTGAAAAGGCCGACTGTTCAAACGCAGAGCGACAGAAAGGTATATGGCAGTCATGTAAAGAAACTACTCTAGTGGCTCTTACAGAACTCACAGCGCGCCGACTCATGCAGGTTTGGAAACAGTCAGGAGCCAAGCATTCAACATTTTGAACACCAGTGATAAATTTGAAAAAGTTCTAAAATTTCACCAAGATGTTTCGTGATGGTGCACGATTTTTTATCAAAGATTTTTAAGGCTTGTTTGTACCCTGACTCAAGCGGTCTGATAGCAGTTTCTCCAGCCTGTTGAGTCAGTGTACAAACAAGCCTTAAAAATAACATTTATTTATTTAGCTGTCCAAGTATATTATTTTATCTTCTTGTACTGTATTAATCTGGATTGCCCCTCAAGAGGTGGTGTTTATGGTACAGTACATCTGCAGTAGCTAAAACAAAGGAACAGAAAAGCCCACCCTAAAAAAGGATAATTATACTGTTCTAAAACATATCAAAATATATCCAAGAAATGTATGGTTTGTTAGATGCAACGGGATGACCAGCTTTCCACCAGCTTTTACGACAAATGGTCGAAAATGACAACAGTTTGATGGCACGAAAATGATTGTGCAGGTTTGCAGCAGAAAGGGTTTATAAATAGTCTCATATACTGTTGCTTTCATGACCGTATAGACTATTATGCACATTATATAGGCAGGATAAAGGCAAGTTATGCAAATTAAATAGCCTCACTTGTCAAAAGGATAAGTGGTACGACGTATACTGACCTTTGAGCCGTACAAGTACTGAGGCTGAGCCGTGGGCGGTTTGTCCCTTTGAAACTCCTGAGAGAAAGGCAGGATTGTGCGCACAAATCTGGAAACAAGCACAAAAGCAGGACAAGGTTATATATTTCAAGGCTGCACGATATGAGAAACATATTCATAACATATTCAAAGCCATACTTTATAGTAGACATTTCACTGCTCACTACACTTTTTGTCCGGGGAGTTGGCAACAGGAATCTGAAGAAATAATCTCTCTACTCGGTTGTGGTTGTTTTATTTGAGATGTTTTGCGTGTAAAGAGGTATAGCATGTTTGGCTTGATTTACATTCGAATGCTTCAATGCCGTCAGACTGAGAGACAATAAGTCACGTTCATCTTCCTCTTCTCGTTTTTGTACGCATTTTGATCTTTACAGGAATGCAGAACACCGTCACATCCATATTGTCCATCAGAGCTGTCAGGCAGATGGTGATATGGTCCGTTAATCTGTGTATTGTGTTATTTGAAAATAATCATCTCTCTTTAATCCTTCCTCTGTGTTTGGTCAGTTCACGAAATCAGCCGCCTGACTGTAAATACAGAAAACCGATTGTTATGGAGCCCAGGCTTAATCCCATCGACATATTGGAACAAACTATGAATATAAATGAGTCTTATACTGTATATATCATCAGTAAGTTTATTGGGATTACCTTTATCTACCATATTTCAATTTCAGTGGCTTTAGAAACAAGTCATTTACTTTATTCATAATGTTTGCGTAAGCTCCCAGTCATTCAGGAGTTTTCCATCGCACTGAAGGGTTTCAAAGCAGCAAACTTGACCAGGCTGTTGGGAGTTGAGGATGTTTGGGGCTATGGCAGTCTGGACTCCTGAGTTTCCTCCAGTTTTATCATTTGACTTCTGATGAGAGGTGATATAGCCCCAATTCAAACAACCCCGTCCAATTGGGAACTTTGATATCCTTCTTAAGTACAGAAGTTCAACATTTAGGAGTTTTCTTGAAATGTAATGCCAGCCACGATTTCATTTTCTGGCAGTTTGTATTGACAAAATACAAACACATATTTTCATCAAAAGACTAAAACTAAATGTAAATATGTCAAAACTAACACATTACTGATTGTAAGATGTAAGACCAAAATTGCACAAATGGGACATGGGTCTGCCTAGTTCCGCTGTGGAGCTGCATATTACACATCAAGCTAATCCTGCTCATCCCCAGCTGGACGCAAGGACCAATGGCCTTTAGTCAGCCTAGCACCTGCATGCCGGTCTACTTTGGAGCTGCATGTTACGCTTCAAGTTATTCCTGTTCGTCCCCAGTGGGACATGGCCTAATGGGTCATTGGTTGCCCGAGGTGAAGGGGTATGTCTCTTGGTGAATATTCATGGGGACCAGGGGTTTGAATGGTGGAAGGGGATTGGTTCTAAGTTGTAAAGCGCTTTGTGTTACATTCTTGTATGAAAAGCACTTTATGAGCAAAGATTGATTGATTGATTGATTTGCCAGCATGGCATTATGTTTAGCAGGGGTGGGAAACGTCAGGCCTCAGGGCCGTATCCGGCCTGCGAGACCATGTGACCAGGCCCCCCAAGGCATTTTTCATATTTAGCATATCGTAATTTCTAAGTTGCTACTTTTTTCACTGCGGCCTATACAAAGATGCAGCTTATTTAAAGAAGTTCAAGGGCTAATGGCCACTAGGGGCGCTCCAGCAGAAAAAGCATGTATCACTGGGGTGAAATGCCTGGCTGTTCCATGTGTGAAATGCCTGGATTTTATTTAGCCTACCCAAACCAGAGCGCAGCACTGGCCCAACACTGCAGTGAGCCGTGTACGTGGTTCAACGTAGTGGTCGGCTGTATGCACCTTGTTTGTGTATGTGCGTGCGGGGAGAGGACCCATATCTCTCTGCGGTCATTCGTGAAGCGACCCTTGGGAGCTGGCAGGGAATTGTCGGAAGCAGACAGGTCTGTATCGTAAGGCCCTTGGAGTACTTTATAAAAATTGATTTGGTAAAGAATCTATTCCACAAGAAATGTATTAAAACTTTGTTATACAACGTTTTCCATACACTACCTGGATTAAAATAAGATAGGCAAGCATTTCCTTACTTACTTAGTTACTTTTGTTTTTAAGTTTCTGTGTGTATATAAACAGTTAACCCATTATTGATCGGTAAGGGCTCCAACAAACAAAGACAAATAGGAAAACATGCATCCCTAACAAGAATCTTTTTAGTACTGGAGGGTATTTTGACAATTTATAGATCCCTTACGATGTCAAATTCAAGCAATACCCGTTTACATTGTGTGCATTTGAATTTAGAAACAAAATTGAGGAAAACCCCAAAGCCCCACCTGTTGGTCGACCCGTTGTAGCAGTAGTTTGGCAGGAAGTCGTAGTTGAGTTCCCAGAAGACGTGCAGCGTGATGCGGCCGTACGGAGCGGAGACGTTGTGGTTGGCCTCTCGGAACATGGCGTCGAAACTGTCCAGGGTCAAAAACTTACAGAGCAGTTTGTGAGTCAACCGGTTAATCTCCAGCAGACTCTCCAGCTCCTATTAGGGAAAAGATGCATATAAAAATCAGTACAACATCAGGGCTGATTGAGTCTCACAGAGGACGCTGATTATGACCATTCAAAGTGTCATTTTGATTTGATTGCAGCTGATTGCGATTCAATCATACTTTTCTCAAACATGAGGAAACGCTTTGCTGTACCATGATAGAGGTGAGGTCTTCACTCTCAAAGCGATTAATGGCCAGCTCCATAGACCGGTACAGAGCGGCCGAAACCCTCTGCGTGATGAGCCTGTTCAAATCAATAGAGCGCCCAAGAAGCTGAAGAGAAACAAAAAGGGAAAAGGTTTAAAACAAAGTACCAATGAAGGAAGTGAGTAACTATAAAGCCATGATTATTATATACCTGGACGTGGCGTTGTTTGAGCAGAGTCTCGTAGCGGTTGGAGGCAGGCCATGGGATATTGGCTCCTTGGGATTTACAGTCCGCTCTCAGGCGCTTGTCGAGCAGTAGACTAAACAAAAACACAGTAAACAGGAAAGTTAAAGACTGCTGCAGCGCTAGGCAATGGTAGAATTACCCTCAGTGGATTTGGGGGTCAACAGCATGTCTACGTGGCCTCAAGAAATTTAGGTCACGCAGTTTTTAATTTGCAAACTGTCAGGATCAGTGGAGGAACAGGGTGCAGCTCTATGCAACCCATTTACAGATCTTGAGCCAAATTTGGTCAGGGCCATCTCACTAGATGATTTGTTTCGGGTCGGGGGAATTGGACCTGGGATTTTCATGCTGTGAGGCAAAGGCATTAACCACTCAGCCACTCGAGCTGCAAGTTGGTGAAACATAAGTATTTCGATACATGTACAGACCAAAAGTTTACATCCCCTGGCAGAATGTCATAAAAGGTGTCCAAAAGTGGAGACAATATTCAAAAGAAATGTGTGCGATGTTGGCCAGTAGAAGGGACTTTCAGCCATAAGAATAATATGACAGGTTTGTGAATCCAACCACTGTCAAATAATGATCAAGTACAACATTTGCCAAGTTTCCCTCCCTTAGAGTTATATTTCACCTGCCCTCCAACTGAATTCTATAACATGAACACGTAATTTCTAATTAAACATGACTCACCTTCCTGCCAGTATTTTGTAGTAGGCAAATATCTGGTCGGCCAGCTTATAGACGAACTGATCAAAGCACAGGTTTACCTAAGGAGACGGCACAAGAAAATGATAAATGATATTCTTGACCTTTCAGAAATAAAGACCTGATAATAAGATGTACTTTCCAAGAGACAAGCTGCACAGTACTAGACACTGACTATTTGTGACTGTGACGGTTATGTAAAGGCTTAACACAGAACAATCCAGTTTCTAAAAGGAGTTTGCGATGTGTTTGATTTATTTACCTCGGCCTCAATTTCATCGTACAGGAACTGCTTCTTAAACTTTGTCAGGGCGTAGTGTGCGCTGTCGTTGTACAGATCCAAGGGGTACAGCACATACCTGAAGTCAAATCAAAGTTCAAATGAATAAAAGATCAACGGAAAACAACAAAAGCACGATTCACTAGACAAAAACGTTTCAAGCTAGTCATAGTCCTTGTGAACTGTGTGGGTAGGTTACATTGTGATATTTTTAGTTAAACAGCTGTAGAGTAAGTGCTTAATGGCTTACGTAAAACCCGTTTGGTATCAAGTTTAATCCTGCAGCGAAGATTTAAACGGTAATCCCAATTTTTAAGGATTTTTCCACCCCCCGGGATATCCTCACTTTGAAAACAAACAGCTGGAGAAAGTTGGAGAATCTCCCCCAGAAATTAGTCTAGACCAGTGGTTCCCAACGTGGGGAGAGGGCCTCCAAAAGGTTGACCATACAAACATTTACATACAAAAAAAAAAAAATCAATATTTATCTATATTAGTGTTTACTATAGTCAGTTATTTGTGAAAGATGTTACATATTCTTTGATTATGTTGTTGGAGACCACAACGCAAGTGATGGGATTTATGGATCTTTACAGGGAACAGAGTCTGTGGGATCCGTTCAAAAACCGGGCTCATTTTTAATTTTTGATGATGCTACACACAATCTAATCCAAGATCTGATTGCTGTCAGGATTCACCTTTTTATTCCAAGCATCCCAAGTTATGATAGGAAAGATATTTAACCAAAAACAATCAAACTGTTTCAGTAATTTTCACATAGAAAAATCTGCCAGTGGAATATAAGTGTTTTTGCTCTTAAAATATGCAATTCAAATTATAAAATAAATCTCAGTCTACTTGAAATAAGGTGATTTTTTCTTATTTTAAGAGCGAAAACACTTTCGACTGGCAGACAAGTTGACAAAAAAAGAGATCCGGTTTGAACCATTTACCTGAGGTGGACGTTTTTTTGGATATCTTGGTTAGTTTTTGACTACTTATTAGTGCACATACTGTATTTGTTGGGGTTCAGAACTCAATAAATCAGGTTAGGAGTTAAATATTGAAAACTCCCTTTGAACAAACCTTCAAAATATTGTTAGGTACAAGACTGGCAGGGTTGGAGTCTGTAGGAGCTACTAAAGTGGAGATGTTGTCGCTACAAGGTGAGGAAAATGCATTTTGAGAAAATGGTCATTACATTTACAATTTCCAAAACCTGATAATTAAGTTTTGCCTGCAGTGCCTGCTCTAAATATATTAGGATACATGTACCTTGTAATGAGTGAGCATCGTCTTTAATACTGTACTACTGCATTTGGAGTTCATTAAAAGGATTATCCTTCTTAGTGAAATTATTGCCACCAGCTTCACCCATTATGGACTGTAAGGTTTGAAATTAGAAGCTTTGGGAGTATGTTTAGTTATTGCTCATTTAACTGCAGACAGCAATGAGAAAACGTATGTGGACTCTAGTTGGCATCGCTGCACTCACTCCATCATAGACGCCTCCTTGGTCTCCAGGATGTGGTCTGTGAGGATCCAGGGCATGGACATCTCGATGGGGAACTGGATCCTGCGGCCCATGGTCAGCTCCAGGAAGAACTCCCGGAACCAGAGCTGGGACAGGTCACAACACTGCTGCAGGGTTTCTGACAGGACAGAGAGTAAAATGTAAAAAGTAAGTAGAAAAAATACCACATTCGCCCTTTACACTGGTTATTTGAAGGCACTTTTTCCTTTCGTCTTTCGCTCCTCTCACCCTCGTATCCATCCGTTAATATTGACATACCTATATGGTATCCACGTGGAGTTGTCAAACACTTAAAGCCTTCTTTCCATGGATGACGTTTTCAGTTTACTCTTGCAACG
>OMNZ01070122.1:6502-35186 GCA_900303255.1 Lesueurigobius sanzi | reverse complement strand
ACACAAGATTGCAACTTCCTGAATAAGGTGAATAGTCCATGACCTTCGGAGATCTCTGCAAACCCTCGCCGGCCCAATTAAACCCCTTAAGAGGCCCACGTTTTGCCAGCTGGTACTCTTTGACACCTCTAGTTGAGACAAAAACATACATGTGACTAACTTTGTTGTTCACCGTGAGCGTTACCTGCTATTTGAACTTGAGGGACTGCTGCTCGCTGCAGAGACCGCTTCTTTTTGGGGAATATGAAAGCCTGCCAGGTTCAGGAGGTCTCTGATCATCTGACCCTTGATGGCTACGTCCAAAGCACTATTGGAATGAAGACTGAACCAGAGCAACAGCAGTTACCCAGAGAATCATCATTAATGTACTCTTTATCCATCTACGTGTGTTTAGAGTAGTACCTGGGTGATATGTTGACCTCCAAGATCCAAGGCTTGAGTTTCTCGTCCAACATGATATCAAAGCCGAACAGCTCATGGCAGCTGTATGGTGTGCGAACGTGCATCTTCAGCAGGCTGGTCACATAGGGCTCAGACCTGACACGAGACGAAACACGGTCACTGTCTGCTCAAGTTGTAGGACACCTTTTTACAAATCTAAAACTTACGCTATTATAGTCTTGATCACGATATCTTTGATCTTCTCCCATAGCCGCGTGGTGTTAATCCCCTTTCCACCAAGATACTGCCACAAAGCCTTCAAAGCCCTGAATCCGCACAAAAAATGTAATTAACTGAAGCAGAAGTTAGTGAATTGAAAGCATGGTGCAGTGGGAAGTACCATTTGTGTCCCTGACAAGCTTTGTCATCGCTGTTGGCCTGATATTCAGAGTTCTTCTTATTTACGCTGTAGTTCGTCAGATGCATGAACTTGTTGCCGAGTGTCTTCATGGAGGGTGAATACCTGAGGAAAGAAATCTATATATTAATTTAAGTTTGTAAAAATCACACTTACTTTTTAAAACAAAGAGACTGACTTGCAGCTGGCAAATCGGACTAGCCCGTCAGTGAAGATGTAAATTCTGAGAGGGTCATAGGACGTCACATAGGCGTAGATTCGAAGATCAAATTTGTTGCCACTAATGAGGTAAGGCTTGTGAAGATACCTGTGGGACAATAAAGATCATAACAATTCAAGGTGAAATTATGCATTTAGATGAGAACTCGTACATTTATTTAATAGATTGAGGCAACCAACAATAACATACTTTTGGACCAGGAGAGGCCTCTTCCGGGGCATTTGACTCCACTTGTGAATGACCTGAATGCCTATCCCTCGAGCTGAAGCAGGCTGATGGAGAATAATACAATAGTTGATTAAATAAATCAGGATATATTGTAGAGCACCGTAAAGCATATTTTCAGGAGCATACTGGTTTGATGATCCATTTCTGCTTGGTGCCACCATCCTCCCAGGCTTTTCTGAGCTGTTTAATGTCTTGAGGAAGAATAAACGTTCGAGGGAAGAAGTTGAACTCTAGTTTGCCAAAGCGGACCGCCATTTTGGACAAATTTCTCCATAGTCTATCTTTTCTGCCAATCTGGAAAGTCCCCGGGAAGTGATTCAACTATAAAAAGATGAGAACAGTCAGGCGACCATGGTTGAAATAAACAGAAACAAAATATACTACTTGGAAAAGACCTGTACCTTTTGGTGTTCTGCAATGGTCTTAAAACACACAGACTTCATGTGGTGACCCCAGCAGCCCAGCCAGTCATGGCTTTCTACGATAGAACATAAAACATACAGCTCATTTCTATTGAAACCGTAAACTAGTTTTTCACACTAAAAACTTACTTTTAGTGACTTTAAAGTGGGATCTCGCAATAGTGTTTTTGACTACATTTGGTGTGACTGTGCTCATCCTCCATTTCAGCAGCCGTCTCTGTTCAATGGGCAGCAGCTCAACTGCAGAAAAGGAAACAAAACAGAACTCAGTTTGTATGAACATTTAGGCCAGGGTTAGGCAAGTTGTCCTGGTGAGGGGCCGATTTTTTTCCTCGTCTAAGGACTAGGGGCCAAACCTCCCAATCCTGGCCCAAAGTAAAGCAGTACTTTCGACAAATGTCAGTGTGGTGCATCATATATATGACGGGGGTTGTGAGGGGACATTTTTACAAGAACTGAGGCATTTTCAGTATTTTCCATGTGTAAGAATGTTACAACAGAAGAAATGACCATCTTAAATTAGATAAATGGCTTGAAAATGCTTGAATTTAGAGAATTTGTGTTGATTTTGAGTGGGTTTGGGTCTTACACACTTAAATTGAGACAAAAATGTCCATGGAAAGAAAAAAAAAAAACTTCTTAAAATCTTAATTTTAAATAGTATAAATCCACAAATGATTTCAATTCAAACACTTAAGTCATTTTGTCATCCGAGACCATTTTTTCCCAGTGTCTGTGTAAAAATGTTTCTCAAAATTATCTTGGAAGGCCAAAAGATCCATGATAGAGGGCCGGATTTTGCCCGCGGGCCTGATGTTGCTTACCCCTGATTTAGACTGTCCTGTAAGGGCTGCTCAATAAATCACAAAATATATTGTATTGCAATTCTAGCCAATGTAATATCCATGCAATGTGTACCCAAAGCAATATACTTTTGCAAACTCAGACTAAAACAAAAGCAAATGCTGATCTTATCAATGTGCAAAATGTTACCGGGTACACACCAGTTTAGTGAAATATTGCTATAAAATTGTCATCGTAATACTGTCCACCCAAACGGATGTACCGCATGTCGTGGGATACGTGATACGCCACTGTCCGGTAATGCATTTAATGTAATCAGTGTCTGCTAAACTGGTGCAGGGTTACCTTTCTCACTGGCCGTGCTGAAGTAGAGTGTTGGTGGAAAGAACGGGAACAAACTGGGAACCAGAGCTGGCTTCTCCTCACGGTCATCTTCAGCCCCCAATAACATTGGCTCTTCAACACTTAAGACAGGGCACAGTGTAGAAAACAGCAAATCATTTTAGAGATAAAAAGGGGATCCTTCATTTGTCAGACACACAGCTTACTCAATCCAATTAAATAAGGGGGGGGTAGGGTCATATCTACCTCAACCCTGTGAGCTTTTCAGACCCCTGTTACTATAGGGATTTTGTTTTTAGTTCTTGGAGGTCTGTAGATCGCGTGCGCCTTGTTGTCTTCTTGTTGTGTATTTTGTTCAGACTGCCGTTTTTCCCTTCTGCAAACAAATTTACCTTCGGGTACCAATAAAGAAACCTTGACCTTGACTTAGAAATCAAACATAGGACCCATCAATCTACTTTAATTATTGACCCATGCTTTGTAGAGACATCACATCTCTCTTTTTCACTACTAGAAGGTTGGGAGTTATTTGTAGATGCATACAGACACCTACATATACAGTATATTAGCAAAGTTAAGTAACTAAAACAAAAAACAACAATGTTCAGGTCTTTAGTGAACACAAATAAGACCGGTTTGTCCATCATTGGTGATTATGTTCTTAGATTTCACAGACGAGTCACAGCACTTCAACCCTAATTATTAATTAAGACCTTGTACAGTAGGTCAGGTAAATTAATCAATTAATTGAGCTTACAATGTATACTGCATTGTCCCTAACCTCACATCTCTTATCAGATGCTGAAACATTAAACAAGACAAGGAAAACAACATTAAAAGCTAATGCAAACAGTTGTTCACTAACTTCTAAATAAGAGAAGCTGGCATTCGCTCGAGATGGTAACAAGAGTGGACTATGGTCTGTACAGATGATCGTTTGCACTCCATAGCAGTAACAAGACACTTTTGAATTTGGGGTCAGCAAAATCACACAAAGGAATTTTAGTTTTGCCAAAAACAAACATTCAACTACAAAAGGTTCATAAAGACCAATAAGAGTTCAGGATCAAATCATAAACTACAGAACAAGTATAGACAATGGCTTAAGGTCATTTGTCTAAGTGTTGGCTGCTTCACCCCTTATCCAAGAAGCTTCATCAGCAGCACAAATGATCTATTGTTTTGATGCAGTGATACCAACAGAAAACAAAAGTGGAGGTTAATTAGTGCTGTTGATGAAACTTTTCAGATGAGACGTCCACATTTTTAACTACCAAACAAGCAATCACTGTCCAAAGATTAGCAAATTTAGCTAAAAACAATCAAAGCAGACACAAGAGCCACGGGCCATTTCCCTGGTCACTATTGGTAAACACATTTACATACTCTAGTATACAAATGCCTTTATATGAATCATAACATAGGTTTGTTTCTAAAGAACACTCCAGAAACCACAGTTGTGACAACGCAACCCTGAGCTCTATTAACAAATTGACAAGCAAAACGCAACAGAAAAATAAAATAATGAAATGAACTAGTAGCGACTCACATGATCGGCATATGGTCTCAAAAAAGGGCAAGAACTATCCCAGGCTTCTCCTCTTTGATAAAATCCTCCAACGCTACTAGGCAAACGATGGCATCACTGGACCCTTGGAGGCACTCTGCAGTTTACCGTATGGAAATTTGTGAAAGGGGGGTGGGGGGTAACGTAGAAAGAAAAACACATGTAGCAGTCCCTTTTCAGGATATTTTTTGCAGAGAATCAGCTCCCAGGCTGTGGTGGGGACTTCCACTGTTGAGGCCATTACTGAGGGCACAATACTTTACAATGCAGCCGAGCTTTCCACCAAGCTCTGCTGCTTTCAGCCGCTTTAACAAAGCCCCGAACGCTCCACAGCATCTGATGAATGTGTGCAACTCTGATGTAAGTAATACCTGCGAGGTGTAATAGAATACTGGTGGTGACTCTATTAAACCGTTCCATTGTAGTGCTTCTTTGAGTGAATGGAATTTTATTTTTGATTTCTACTTCTAATGAGTGTCAGTGTGTACAGAGTCAGGTGAACAGATTAGTGAGACAATGACCCAAGATGATCATTCAACAAAACACAGTCTTTACCAAGAGCACCATGTTGTGTCTTACCTTGAAAGGAGTGCTAAAGATGAGGTGGATGAGGAGCCATTGATGGATGAACAATCTGATCCATCTAAAAGAAAAACAAAAGGTAAATCTATTTATATCCTGATTAATAAAATACATTTTAGCTCCTAAATAGCACCTAATGCCTACATATTATGCTCAAACACATGCTGCCAATGCAGACTGTGCCTCTCCTGTTTACTCCCCCACTACAGTCCTGGTTTAGACCTTGTTCAGTCCAGATTTGGTTTGTTCATAGCTCAGACCTGGTTTAGTCCGTGCATATCTAATGAGATTTAGAGCAAAACAAAAAGTGGCAAGGCAACTCCCGTTAATCTGGGCTGAAGAGAGAGGGAGAAAGAGCATGCAGCGGCTTGACAGTCGGGTCCAAAGGTAGGAAACAAGGTTTGGGTCTGGACAGGTAGGCATTTGGGTCCGGATCCAGATTGATGTCCGTAAATTTGTATAAGCCATGAAATACAGATTGGAGCAATTCAGCATTCAAAAAGAGATAACACTTACTCCTAACTGCATGACTGAATAACAATCGTATACTAATAACAATAGTAATGTCCATCCATCTTCTGGAGCAACAGTGGTAGAGCGGGTCGTCTCATAATCGTAAGGTCGGGGGATCGAATCCCGGCTCCTGCAGGTGCAGACTGTCGTTGCTTCTTTGGGCAAGACACTTCACCCAATGCCTATGTGTGAGTGGTTGGTGGTGGTCGGAGGGACCGTTGGCGCAGATGTGAGCAGCCTCGCTCCTGTCAGTCTATCCCAGGGGAAACTGTGGCTACAAATGTAGCTTACCACCATCAGCATGGAGTGAATGAGCCCCCCTCCCTTTCATGTGTGAAGCGCTTTGGGTGTGACTGTGTCATATGAAAAGCGCTATACAAATAAGATTCCCTTTTCCCTTTCTTCTGCTTAACTGTTGCCGGGTGGAGGGAGCAGCAGTAAAGGCTGTCCGGATCACATTGCACCAATCCTATATGGCGGGAGGACGGCCCCACGGCACTCCTTCGGCTCTGGGCGACGTAACCGGCCTTGATGGTCTCTCATCATAAGGGACTTCTAAACCGCTCTTGATCTGACCAGTCACCTAGGACCCGTTTGCCAAAGGAGACCCTACCAGAGGCATGGAGCCCCACACAACATGGCTCCTATGTTCATTCAGGTGCTCAAACCCCTCCACCACGATAAGGTGGCGGTTCAAGGAGGGGCATACAAAACATCTATATTTTGAAGATGAAAACAACATTATAACAGAATTCAAAATCCATGGGCAGATCAAATCAACAAAACTTTACCATCATCACTGCATGCATTTTCAAGTTCGTCAGGCAGGTCCTCTTCGGCGCCATCTATTTGCATATCACTTTCAGGGCTGGGGGCAAAAGATATGCTAAATGTTCACAGCAACTCAACAACAGCATTGCACTCAAAAGGAGTCCTCACTCATTGGGCTGGGCCCCTTCCGTAGCACACTCCTCTGACGGAGACGATGACAACCAGGACGAGGGAGAGGATGAGGAAACTTCATTGTGTTTAGTGAGATGAATGGATGAGATCTGATTTGTGACCGTGCCCACCAGGACCCCTGCTGGGACAAAAAGAAATATGTTTAGGCATATGTGGCGGGTCAGAAAGTTTTCAGAGCTCTTTTTTTGTCCTTATGAAGCAGTCTGATATTAAAATCAAATCCTTTCTACTGTTACAATCTACCATGATTATTAACCTTTAGCAATGCATTAGCCAACGCTTGCAGACTCCATTCCATTGCTCACATCCATACCTAAGCTGTTTTTTAACATTCATCAGTAAGAAATAAAAACATTTTTAATATCAGATTGCGACAACAAAGGAATAACAAGGGGCTTGATTACTTCCAAAACAGGCTGTATAAAGAGGTTGTATCAACTCCTTTACTAATTTTCCTGCGTATAAGGGAGTATAGGATGAGCCCCTTACCCGAGTTTAGTTCCTGCACTTTCTGGGTAGCTTCAATTTGAGTCTTAATGTTGTCATTTACTGCTGATGAACATGCCAAAGCACTTGAGAAAGCGCCACCTGCACAAAACTGCAGGTTTACCACAGCTGGGGTCTTCTCTTGGGAGTTATTATTTTTAATATCGGCAGTGTCACTTTTGTGAAAGTTCAAGGTAAGTGATGACCCAATAGTCAGTGCCTGGCTGTGCTCTGAAGACAGTTCTTTTGTTTGCTTCCCATCCACTTTGGGGATTTTGTTGTTGGAACAGTCTGTTGACATACTAGTTGCCTGGGGCTTAGAGGTGCTAAGGCATCGAGGTTGTCCGGAAGGCAACGAAGATAAAGACCCAACCTAAAAATACATGCAGTGGTAAGAAAAATCGAACGCCACAATTGAAATCAAAGCAGTTTCACACTCACCAGATTTCTATCACTCTTCGGCAGCGTTGGTCTTCCTCTAATGAAAAGATCCTGGTGAGCAACTGAAAGAAGATGGCTAAGCTTCAAATCTCCACCTGTATCAACTTCTCGACCCGTTCGTAAACAGTTTCCAGGTAGTTTCCGACTTTTCTGCATTGAGGCCAAGGCTTGATTTTCCTTCTTGGGGTTGGAAGATTTACTTGGACTTCCATTGAGTTGTGGCAGGACTGGACACACATCTGGCACAGTGGTGATATGACTCTTGGCAGTAGGTCTACTTGTGTCCCCACTTTCTAAGTTAGAATACACCTTTGTCTGTCTCATCAAAGAAGCCACTGAAGACGTATTTAGACAGTGTGGTTTGGCTAGATCCTTTTTCTTACCCTGGTCTAGAGATGTTTGATTACAAGGCACTTTATCAACTGTCTTGGCATTTATAGTGACAGAGTTTGTGGTACAATTAACACCAGACGAGGACAGGGGCTTGCCCCCACCCCAAGGGTAGGATTGGTTGGTGGGCATGATACAGCCAACAAGCAACACCTTGAACTTGGGTAGTAATGGCAAAAGGAATTAGGTGATCAAGGTGGTGATTCGTCTCGTCTCCAAACTCTGAATTATTGTTTAAGTCTAAAGTGTCAGCTCAAACAGAGTCTGGGAAAGATTACAGAGATTGTTACAGCTTGATAAAAAGTTCTTGTAATTTGACCTTGTCTTGGTTGTCTCGCAAGCATAGCTGCAAATGCAATGTTCATACAATTACGAAGCTTAGCATGCCATCATCACGAAGTTGGGGCTTTAAATTCAGGCACTTGGGCTTGCCAACAGAGGCTTCACTCAGCTGTGCGCTCTGACATGTTGAAATGACCTCAAAGGCTTTCCTTCTAATCAAAATAGGACGCGCTGTTTGGATTAATAAAATACACAGGATTGTTCAGATGTTTGCTGAAAATGGTGAAGAGGGAAAGTCCTTAACATGAAAGTCCTTGCGTCATCCTTAATTTTGGCTCCACAGGCTTCTTCTGCAATGAACAAAACAAATGAGCATTAGCTGATATAAATGGGGGCATAATTTATTTAAACACTTCCTTCATGCTGTGAATGTCCCGTATCTTTGTGATAAAACGTAACGTTACGTTGGGCATGTCATGTCATCACCATGTGCTCAGAATTGTGGTCGAACAAGTCAAGTATCACGGTGAATACAAGACGCGAGGCTGTTTTTTTGATCCAACATGAAACCAGTGAAAACATTACCATGGGTTCATCAATGTGACAGAGAGTGATCGAGCGCGCGCTGTTTCCTCTGTGTTTACCGCGACACACGTTTACAGAGCTCATCTCTAGCAGTTAGCTTAGCAACAACCAAACACAGTACGAAGTGTCCAGCTCCGGGACGACACAAAACATTAAGATTGCATAAGGCCTTAATCATACCCACCTCCTCGGCCCCTCGCTATTAAATATAGCATGTTTCTGTATGTTTGGCGGACCGCTGTGTTCACTATCCCATCAGATTGGCGGCTGGAAGAAGTAGGAGCCCCGCCAGAGATCGTCTATGGAGGACGAGAGATTCACTCCGGTCACGGGTCGGATTACTTTCCTCACGTTGTAAATCACAGCGAGTGTAGTGCCCTCTACTGGTGGAAAACAGGTACAAAAATAAATGCATCACTTCACACGCATTACATACACACATTAATCAAATTATGTGTCTGACAAGCTAGTAGGCCTACTTCAGGTCTCACAGGTGTAGGGTAGCTAAATCATTCAAGTATACTTATCACACCGTAGGCCTAAACACCACAGGTAGACTAGACACACAATGGCCCATATGTTTATGGTTGCCAAGTGCCAACCCAACCTACAGGGGTGCCCAAAGTGCACCGGGGGCCAAATGCGGCCCTCAGACCAATTTTTGGTGACCCACAAGCTTCTTGCTGAATTGGTTCAGTTGTCTGCAAGTTTAACAATTCTGCACAATTAAAACCTCAAAAATGAACATTTTATTGTGAGACGGAGCTTAAGGTTCCAGATTAAATACAGGTGTGGAGAAACTCCTAAATTACCACACAAATTACACAGACTGCACCTGTCGCAAATCTGTGGCCCTCCATGCCGTCTACACTTCAATATGTGGCCCTCGATGAAACAAGTTTGGACACCCATGCAGTTTCTGTTTGAGCCACTAGAAGGCTCACTCTGAATTAAAAAAGTCCGCTTTATCTAAGAGCTGTCCGGGTTTGTCATTTTTGCCTCATAGCCTTATTATGAGCCTACCTTGCATATATCTTTTTTTCCTTGAATCTCTTAACTCGTCAAGATTCTGGTAATTCACAATTATGTCTAAGATCACAACAGCTATGCAAGCTACTCTACAGAAATTAGGTTAGGCCTATATAAAATCTCTTTTTTTATATTGGAAATTATTATATGTGCAAATCAACAGTAGGCCTATTATAGGGATGGGTAGACTATAATACACCCCATTTGACTCACTCCTCCACAGAAACTTGTTATGTGGCCACTGGAATCCCCCTCCCACATATGGACTGCGGTCCTCAGCTTCCTTAAAATTTTCTTCATTTCCTAATTGTCATCATCAGCTCTATAGGCTAGTATTCGCTTACTGTGGCAAGTTGGTGCGCGCCTACAGATCAGAGTAGAACTCCGTGTGTGTGTGTGTGTGTGTGTGTGTGTGTGTGTGTGTGTGTGTGGGGTGGGACGGACGGTCCAGTGAGGAGAGAGAGAGGGAGAGAGAGAGAGAGAGAGAGAGAGAGGGGGGGGGGGGCAGATAAAAAGTGACTTGAGTGGAGTGCAGCAGAGCACAGTGAAGCTGAGCAGCGCACCAGGACACTTTTCAAGCTGTGGACCCTTCCCTTGGAGCTTTATTGACACTTTTGGCAGATGCACAAACTTCTGATGGACACTGAGATTGGGATATTTTTATCTGATGAAGGACATAATGAGCATGACAGAACAAATTAGACAATAATCAAAATTCATTCATTTGTTGTAAGCACAATCAGCATTAGAAAGACCTTAACTTCAACCAGTAACTTTGATATGTGACTGTTGACATTTTTATAGCATAGGCTAATCAGTTGGTTGTCTCAATTTATGATCTAAAAATATATAAAGTGCTCATTGTAAGGAGGGAGAGGATCAGGGATCTGAAATGGTAACATATTAAAAATAATGATACAAATCTTTAAGTGAAAAGAGGACAATATAAAAACAAAAACTGAATTATAGAAAGCCTCCTTGAACACACCATGGGACTCTTGACTCTTGTAGCTGCTCCTCTGTACATCCTTGCTCTGCAGACTCTGGTGCTTCCCACTGGGTCTTTGGCTTTGGGGAAACTGGAGCGCTGGGTTCGGTCTGGTCTTCAGTCTCTGCAGTGGAATCAACTGGACCGGTGCCTCCGGACGTCCTCGCTGTCCGAGGCTGAGTGTAGACGGCTGTCCCATCTCCCACTGTCCTCTGTGGCAGTGTATGTGTCCGAGCCACGCACTGGAGCAGGTGAGCCTGTTTTAGTCAGCCTGCAACTGCAACATTTGCACTTATTGGATAATCTTTCTTTAATTGTCTGCAAAATCATCATAAATCAACAATTATACTTCACATGTGCACTGATTAGACAGAATACAGTATTGTGGAATTTCTTTCTTCAGGATACTCTGACAAGGTGGTGGCCATCCTCCCGGACACCTCTGTTCCATTGGGGTACAAGCCGCGGGGCAGTTACAGCGTCCTGAATACAGGACACCAGGCTTTATCCGGCTCCACAGCCCATGACGCTGTGCTGCTGCTGGACCCGAGTCCTGAGGAGAACTTTGGCCACCCAGTGGTCCTCTTCTATGTGGACAGGAACGTTACCAAGAAGAGGTGTTCCCATATGGATGGCATTTACCTGGGTGAGTCAACAGAACTGAAAATGTGAAAGTGGGTCAGGCCCAAATAGCGATAATTTCTTACTTAGCAAAACCCCTTCACTAGCTCACCTACATTTTAAATGTTTAGTTTTACCGACTTGAAACCATGCTGCATAACTTATCACATAATACATTTCATAAAAATAGCTGTAATCTGATTTTGGGTGATCTTATTTGTAAAAAAAAAAACCAAAAAGCATCAGAAAGCATTTGTCTTTAAATTAACAGTTAGTGGGTTTTGCCTTTCCTCAAACTTACACCTGGGACCAGAACATCACAAACTCATCTCCATGTTGCTAGTTTTGTTCGAATATGGGTAGCCAAACATGAGATTTAAATACATTTTGATAACATAAGAGAAAAACGAAGAACCACGGCACTCCTCCCACATTGTAATTCTCTATTTACATTTTCTAAAATGCCTTTATTGTGCTGGGCTAATACATATTAAAATCTTGTATGAGCCCAGTACAATAAAGGCATTTTAGAAAATGTAAATAGAGAATTATTATGTGGGAGTGCCTTGGTTCTTCATTTCTGTTCCCCAAACGCCAAAGCGCACATTCCCCCAAAAACGACTTTTGTGGTACTGACTTCCTGAGCACTTTGTGTCCAGTTTTGCAAAAATAACATTGACAGAGATAACTCATCATTAGGAGTACCAGTTGTGCCATAGCAACATACAAGTTCTCTCTTCCCCACGTTGTTTATAAAATGTAAAAAAAAAAAAAAAAAACAGTGTTTATGTGACTATACTACGATTTTATAGGGGTGTAAAAGGAACAGAAAGCGAAAGTGCTCGACCTTTTAGAGCTCCATTTATAGCTCATTGTGAGATGTGGGGCATGTTCTTGCTCAGAGGGAGTCTGACCTGACTTCCTCCTGAACAGCTTTTTGGCCCCAGCTGCACACCTGCCAGTTCGCATTCATCCGAGCCGGAGCAATGTACCTATTTAAGGCCAAATTCATCTGCCTCTGCACCAACGATGCACTAATAATATATAATAACTTAAGAATAGATTTCAGTTGGCTGCATAGTAGGGCTGCAGGACTGTGTAAAATTAAGAAGTGAAATGCTTTAAAACCAGCACATGTCTAAATGCACGGCTTGCTGATCTCCCGCTGTGAGAAGGGTAAGGGCCAGATGTGGAGGTGAATTTGAACACACACCTGTCAATTATTTATATGCACACATGCAGCCAAAGCCCCCCACTAGGTTTAGACCTCGTTTAATCTAACAAGAGGAAAAGTTCATTAAGTTTTTTAAGTATGAAGTATGTGAAAATCCCACCTTTATCTGTTTTGTTTGGGCTAAATGCAAGACTATGCAGACAGTTTTCAAGCCCTCCAAATGACAAACAAAACAACATGTGATTGTAACCCATCCACAGGCCAGAGGTTTTTTCATCCCATGACATCCGCAAGACTGAATCATGATTAATATAGGTGTCAGGTTTGAAAATGTAGCTTATGTAAAGAGAAATTAGTTAATTAGAGTTATGAACATACAATTGAAAGGTCTTTGTTCAGCTAAAGGTAGGACATGTCTCTGGTTGAAATCGAACAATGCATTTAACATTAAGCTCTGCCTAAAATGCACTCCATTCTCTGAACTTGCTTAAAGTTGGGGATCCATCCATCCCTCTTGCCTGGTCCAAGCTGCCCGGATCACACTGCACCAGTCCCTTATGGCTCCTCCTGCAGGTGGTGGGTCCAAGGGAGGACGGCCCCACGGCGCTCCTTCACATCTGGACAACGTAACCGGCTTTGATGGTCTCATCATAAGGGGCTTCTGAACCGCTCTTGGTCTGACCCATTACCTAGGACTTGTTTTCAATAAGAGACCCAACCGGGAGCATACAGTATATAATGCCACCGACAACATAGCTCCGTTCATTCGGGTGCTCAAACCCCTCCACCATGATAAGGTGTGTTCGAGGAGGGGTAAAGATGGGGATAAACTTCAAACCCAAAGAGAATAGAAGCTGAAGAATTTTTGAAGCTCATCCAACCCGACTCAATGACCAAATGTGAATTGGATATAAAATCACATAACATTTGTATTATAGGCCTGTCACTACAAAAGGAAACACATCAGGCCTATGTAACTAAATGTAACTCCTTCTCTTCTCTGTTGTGTCTTTAGGTGAGGAGTGTCTAACCCTGGCTTTGAAAGGTCAGTGCCAGAACCAGCTGAAGCGCCGCCTCCGGGCCGGCATCATCAGTGGCTCCAGCCGGATGATGGAGCGCACCATCGGAGGTCTCTGCGAGGTCCACTTCCTCCCACTAGTGACTGGGGTGGGGGACAGCAACCGCACCCAGAGACTGAAGTGTGTGGGTAAGTCCAAACACTCGATGAGTCACAAGCTCTCTTATGGTCAAAAGTTTCCCAGATTTCAAAAGACAAAAAGACTTTAAGCAGTTTTTGAGTCATTCTCATTGTCTCATGTTGTAAATTGGACTCCCCCTAACAAAAACTGAACACAAGCTGATCATTTTACCTTTTCAGCACGACATCTGGCAACGTTATTCTCCATGATGACCCTTTAATTTCCAAAGGTCCATCTTGTTAATCTGGAGAAACGTTTGAACATGCATTTCGTCATCTTCCTCACACAACTAAAAATCTAGCATGGGTTTGAGTCTTATTTCATGACATTTCTGACTGGTTCTAAGGTAATCTCTTTCTGAAATAAGAAATAATGTATTGAAAGAAGTCAGAAACACCACAGAAAAGGCTAAATAATGTAGGAGCGACTAAATCTTAACTTGTCAAAAACCTCAATTTTGGATTCATATTCTGAATTGGTTGCAAACAAAACCTTTATATTCTTCTTGTAAGGAGGAGGTAAACTGCCATTGATTAACCCAGTACATGTGGCTTCTTGAAACCTTTTCTATGATGGAAAATTCTTGTATAACTGAGAGCTAAGTTAACACAGATGCAAATTAGCATTTAGAGTTGTTCAAATTCACATTATTACTTGTTATTAGTCTGTTTTTTGAATAGCAAGAAAATAAAATGAATGAGGAGTTCTATGAAGAATGAGCCAACCCACTTTTGTAATAGATTTTTTACTACATAATGTTTGGAAATGGCAAATTGGGAAATAGCTTTCTATTAGCAGATACCACAAATTAGACGATCAAAGTTAATTATGGCATTACAGGTATGGAATTATCCATCTTCAGCCAAAAGACTGCGCAGTGTCTCCGGTTTGTGCCAGTCACCTCCGGCCTGTAGTTGAAACAGTTTACAAGTATTGAAGAGTACTGCAGTTACAACAAAGTTTAAACATCCCCAACTACAGGTTCAATTACGCCGACATTTACCATATTCATCTTTGAGGCTGTTTTTTTTAATCCTTTTTTCATGAGCATGTCAACTCTGTCCTTAGATAACAGTGAGTTTGCACCGTGCCCTCAGCTGCTGCCCTTACTGGCCTCTCCCAGTTTGCCCGTCTCCAGCTGTGAGCTCAATAAAAACACACGGAGATGCCACCAGCAGCCACTGGCCACGCACCTGTCCTGCCGCCTGTACCAGACCTGTGACCATGCTGTGCTTCTGTCAGGTACTAAGCTACTCTGAATAAACTGAAGAGCGAGTGGTATCCGTTGTGCGGGCTTGTGTTAGCGCGTTTTGCAACTGATGCAATGCAGATACTGTATATTGTGTGTATCTTGTGTTCATCTCCAACTCTCATCCCTGGTTAGGTTCCTCAATGACACATTACGAAATCTACAGTTTATGAAGCTGGCCACACACTAGAGGGGTTTTAGTCAGATTTTTAGTCTTTCTGAGTCTGAGTCTCTCTCATGGCATGATCTGTGGTGGGACTACTCATGTGTGTGTGTGTGTATGTGTGTCCTCGTGTCTGTCCTTAAGTGTGTGTGGTCTGTGCACAGACTTTTAGTCTCAAAAGATTCAAAATCCTAGTGTGTGGCCACCTTAAAGCATGATTCAACAATAAACGCATCAGTGCATTTGTTTATCATCCACACTGCCTCACATTGGGCAGCGCTTTTGCCTCACACCAAGAAGGTCCTGGGTTCGATCCTGGGGGTTGGGGTGTGCCTGTTTTCTTGCATGCATAGGTTTCCCCCAGATGCTCAGGGCTCCCTTACCACTAAAATTTAAATACTCAATAAAAGTAAAAGCTTTCATCCTCAACCACATGCATGAGGAAGAAAATACCTGTATTTGTGTACCTATGTGTTCAATGGATCATGAAAAGTCTGCACCAATTTATCTCAAGGCATTCATTTGGACTCAGGCGGTTCGAATGATGTGAAGAAAAGAGGAAATGCATGTTTTACTGCCTATTTTAAATATATAGCAGGTTTTTATATTGCTAGTTTCTTTTCTTATAGTCAGACCTGTATATTTGTTTTTACCTTTACAGTTTCGGTTGCTTCTGTTGCCTTCCTCAGAAGTGTCACCTGAGGTTTTTATATTGTGATTTCAACTGATTCAATGGGCATTGAGCTGAAACACCCACAACATTAGACTAACTTTGTGACAAAAAGTCAACAATTAAAGGGTTAAATATGTCTAATAGAAGAAGTATCAGTCATTCTGTATAGCTTAAAGAGCAACTAAACACCAAACCAACTTGTTTTTGCTGATAAACTGTGTAAATGGGTGTGTAATAGTATTGTCTACATATTCCAGTTCATATTTTGATATTTTAGTGCAAACTTGCTCAAAAGTACCCTTTATGCCTAAAACCAAGTGGCTAACGCCCTCTAGAGGTTGAACCTGTCAGCTGTATCTATTCCAATTGAATTTTGCGGTTAGTTGAGGAGGTCGAAGTTGTGCTGTCGATAGAAGTTTACGTCATCAGCTCTGCCGCGCCTCATCATCCTCTAACGCTGTGGTATCACTGTGGCTCCTCCCCCATAGACAGTTGGAGTTGGATTATCGAGCACGTCTCTTTCACGGCAGATTTCAAATTTTTGGTGTAGGTGGAGTAAGGCTCTGGCACGCCCGTTTAGGCCCTATTTAAGTCTATGTGCATATTTTTCAAAAGTTTCAAAAAAGGACTTTCACTCAATGTCCATGATGTACCTCACCTAAGGCTCTCAATTTCTGCGATTGGCTCCACTCACTTGTTACCTCAAACAAGAATAAGTGGGGATGATAAACTATTGTGTATTTTACACTTGTTAACACAGTTGTGTATGTTCTCTGAAGGTGGATGGCAGCAGCAGATGACCTTCCAACATCATGTGCAAAACCTGCAGAGGTTTTACCGCATGCTTCGCAACAACGGCTTTCATAAAAATCACATCAGGACCTTCTTTGCCAACAGTGGCCTGTTTCCAGGTAGCAACAATCCAACCAAACTGTATTAATCAAATCGCTGCTACATTTTCTGGTCTGTCTGGTTCATAATATTTCTTTTTCTCTCTCCTCATCAATCATGTTTTTTCTCCACAGATGATATAGAGGGAGTGTACACAGCCACAGAAAAGACAGTGATCCGTAACCACGTGTCGTACATCTGTAGGAAGCAACACTGCGCCGACTCTCTGGTGCTCTACTTGAACTCGCCCACGCGCAGTGATGGGACCATGCTGCTGTGGGACGCCAACCTCAATGGCATTGTAAGACAGGCATGAACTGTGAGGCTGTACTTACTAGTCAATCCATTCACTCTCGCAAACACTTCTTCATCCTTCTTATTACCTTTTTAAAAGGTACATTGAGTAGTGAACGATGTGTTCCCCCATAAAAAACATACTTGGAGAAGTGTTTCTTTCATGCATTTGACTAATTCGGCACATTCAGTCAGTCTCTTCCCTGTGCTTTTATAAGTTCAAACATTTTTACCGGTCCTCTGATCTTTTCAGCATCCAAATTGTCATTTGTCACAAATGAAAACCCTCTGTGCAAAATCCCTCTGTGCCAGCAGAAGATTAGGCCGTGTATTTTATTGGCTCAGAAATAAGAGGAAATTATGTGAACTTATTTTCCATCCATAAACATTAATTTAAGCTACAAAGCATGTCCAAAAGTATTTAAAGACTGAATAACACATTGTATAGGATTAATTTATCTTTATTGGTGCTGTAATGACACTTGTATTTGTAGTTGACTTGATTATGTTGGTTATGTTTTGCAGGCTGACCTGAAGGAGCGTTACTCCGTCAATGAGCTGTTGGCCGACCTGGCCGGCTGCAGAGCCGCCAGGGTTCTTCTGTTTGTGGATCAGAGCTACAGCGGGGTGTTGTCCAAAAGGCTGAGAGGGTCCCAAAAACACTCTAATGTGGTTCTGATCCAGAGCCCATCCAGGCAATCCCTCAGGTACCCCAACCAGAGGGGCAACCCGGACTGGGATGAGAGCCAATGGGCATTTATCAAACCCGCCACCTGTCTCCTGGACCATTTAGGAAAGGTGTGCAACTTATTTGACTCCACAGTCATTTATAAAAGAAATGTTATTCTAAAACCTCCAAGTGACCTCTTGTGTCCTCTTTCACTCACAGGGTCCTGGGACGTCTCAACTTCTGGAGCCTTGGTCTGGTCTTCTGAATGTGACACTGGCTGGAGCTCCGTGTAATGTCACCCCTCCTCTGACGGACAGTGAGATGCGGAGGGAATACCAGGGCTGCCAAAATCTGCCCACAGCACTATGGCACCAGAAATTACGGAGAATCAACTAGAGAAGAGACAAAGGG
Organism: Lesueurigobius sanzi; assembly: GCA_900303255.1. NCBI lineage: Eukaryota > Metazoa > Chordata > Actinopteri > Gobiiformes > Gobiidae > Lesueurigobius > Lesueurigobius sanzi. The sequence goes on along the minus strand of OMNZ01070122.1, from coordinate 17,200 downwards.
ACAAATGTGTAAGAATCTAGGACCATGAGGTGAACCTCAACTATGGTCTGTATTCATAAGAATGGAAGAAATGGGCAAAAGAGTGTCACCAATAGAAACTTATAGAAATCTACCCGCCTCATACCACAGTTTATGATGGTGATTGACCAGAAAGTATTAATAGGTAAAAAGGTGAAATAAAATAAAATGAAAGACTTTGAAGTTTATAAACCAGTTAAGTATTTTCGTGTTTTGAGTGACACTGCTATTTTGTAAGATATTCACATTGTCACGAGACATGAGGACATGCATGCACAATGCTGGTCCATCTTTAAAGACTATTCTTGAAGCTATATAAATGGTCAATCTGATCAATTGCCCACCATGTGGGGTAATTTCGTATAGTTTATTTCTGATTTAACTTAACTGGATTCAATCCTTCCGTTCTGTATAAAATCCCTTGCACCTGTTCTCTGAGTCCATTATTTTATCTAGTCTATGTCTAGAACTCAGCATTTTATTGGACCGACAGCACGTCCCAAGAGGAGTGTCCTAAACTCTGTGTGCTTCTGTGAGTTCAACAAAAGGACATCTCTCTCCAAGACTGCAGGCTTACACTGCGGTCACTCTGATGAATGTGTGTGTGAACAACAAGTCTCCTGGGCACTTTAACGTTTCTAAACCAATCAGATGTGTCTATTTTTGTCTTTGCTTCAATTTTTTTGCATTCTTTTCATCCTGTCCTCTTCTTCACCTTTTGTCGAGAACTTCCTTATCATGACAAGGATTTACTAACGTAAGTGAGGGACTAGTTTTACCTCTAAGGAGAACAGGCAACCTGTGACACAAGAACACAATATTCTAGTACAAACTCAACTTTTAACCCCAAATAACTTTACAAAAAGGGCTCTTATGAAATCAAAAGAGAATTATAAAATTCCTTCATCCTGTTTCTTTTTGCCATCTTCTCACCCTCACACTGGATACACACTGGACTGGGCACAGAAATAAAGCTCCAAGTCTGTCCCTTCAGCCACATAGAGTGGCTTAAGCATTTTAACTAAGCTGTAACTAGAGATTACTGTTCATGTACAGTATGTATATCACTTGTTGTTGGCGTCCAAGTCCATAACTTGTACACTTTGATATGGATTTCAAAGAAATGTTGTTCTCTTATAATGTGATTGTTTGTCACCATCCAGTAACATTCAGTGTTTACTCCAGGCCCAAGGCGTCATACAAACTGAAAATACATGAGGTGTTCGTATTATTGTATATGTAAAAAGAGAAAGTGTGTTCCTGTCCCTAAATTGTGTTTCATAAGTGTGTTCTATACTCACTGTTTTGTAACAAACTGTACATAGTAAACCTTGTTCTGTTGTATGCATGAACATCTAGTCAATAAAGTACTTTTATAAAGTATTTGAAGTTTCTGTGGACGTTGTTTCCTCTTACATGAAAATCTCTTAAATCCTCTTAAAATTGTTGTTGCAACGTAATTTTACCCTTTAAAAAAAAAAGAACCCTTTTCTTCCTAATATTTTGCTCTCAAAAATCACTTTGAATCTTTGCCCCCAGGTCATCATATAGATTTACACCAAACATTGACCTTTAGCTCGAGCACTTTAGGCTCATCCAGAATGTTTTTACCACAACAACAGAAACACAATCACCTCAACTTTGAATGAATCTTCAGCACCTGCTTAAAAGGGATCCAAGCGTTGCTTAACTCACATGAGAACCACACACTCACACGCTGTAGTTTGGTGTAATGACAAGTGTGTTGATGTTTTCTGAACATTAATACAAACACAAATACATACTCTGAGTCTGTGTGGACAGTCCTCTGCTGTTTGGTCCACATGGCTGCATATAGTCCTCCCAGAGTCAGCAGTTGTTCATGTCTTAAAACACAAAAAATATATAATTTTGACTATAAATACAGAGGATGGTTCTTTTGTGAATGTGTATCATTACTGTCTGTTTAGATTAGTGCTTTTTTCTGTCCTGAACAGATTCACATAATGTTTGATTGCCAGAAGTGGAAGAAGTACTCCATACTTACTTACTAGTAAAAATGCAGATACAGGACCAAGAACTTACTTAAGTAAAAGTAAAAGTATCAGATTCAATTTCTACTTAAGTAAAAGTCTAAAAGTATCCACTGTAAAATGATACTTCATAAGTAAAAAGTATTTTTTAAGAATTCAATGTGTGCATAGTAAACCAGGACTAAACCGGGTCTAAACCAGAACTAAACCAGGACTAAACCAGGACTAAACCAGGTCTAAACTAGGTATAAAACAGGAATAAACCAGGTCTAAAATAAACCAAACCAGGTCTAAACCAGTTCTAAACTGGGAATAAACCAGGTCTAAACCAGGTCTAAACCAGGTCTAAACCAGGTCTAAACCAGGTATAAATCAGGACTCAACCAGGTCTAAATTAAACCACTGGGACTAAACCAGTTTGTACTTTTACTTTTAACCCAATTTAAAAATGTAGTGGAGTAGAAAGTACAGATACAGGCTCTGAAATGTAGTGAAGTAAAAGTAAAAAGTATTCATCATAAAATGTACTTAAGTAAAGTAAAAGTACCTATAATTTGTACTTTTTACTGTGTTACTTTCCACCACTGTTGATTGCTGATCCTTAGGTGAATAGCCACAGATAATCACAAGGCCCCTGTTGTTTACCAACATCTTGGCAGCAGAAGCAGTGAGGCATGCTGGCCTTGGGTCATTTATGATCCTTCATGACGTTCACAACCTGAGTGTTCTGCTTTCTAAAAATGTCCAGCAAAGTTTAACCAACTCCACAATGAATAATAAAACACACAGCTGTGACAGTCTTCAGGATAGATGACAGGGGTCAGCATGCAATAGAAGACACAGGTACAGCAAGCCAGAAGAACACAAAGCACTATTTGCAATTCGGCCATTTTGAATTATTGACAGACACATATTTATTGAATGAAAATGTTTGTTATAATTCGATTAAACCTTTTCGAAGCACCATATATTAAACTTTTAGTACACAGTTTTCCCTCGTAAAGCCGTGTGAGAATTAGCCAGTGTTAAGTAGAGCTTTCTGGGGCATGTTGAGCGCCCGAGGAGGAGGAGGCCTCTTCCTGCCTCGCTCGGTCGAGACACTCCCACACACTGGGGCAGTGAGCTGGGTATTCTGACACCGGACGTTAAATGGGCCCGCGCTGTTTACATCACAATGTCACTCAAAAGATGAATGGCTTACGGACTGTGCTCTTTGCCAGTGGCTCCAGGGCATGGCCAGATCTCCAGAGTAAAATAAATCACATGTGACCTATTATGGGCGAATGTTGTCTTTTGTAATTGCATCAAGACTTGACATTAGCACCAGTGAACTAGACAAAAAGTAAAAAAACTAAACAGAAACTAAACATGTATGCCCATAACCATATGCAACACAGAATAGTTATTATACATTTCTGTCTAGAAAAAACACTGAGAGGCAAGAAACATTTTAAAAGAACTAAAAACAGTGCGCTGAGTGTTGCCCATGTATTTTATCAATGGTGAAAACTAGTTTAAATAGTATGCCACTGTTAAACTATTATTAGTAAAGTAAAAAGTGTTAAAATATTTCACTATACAATAATAATGGACACCTAAAAAAAAGTACATTGTATTATTCATTCATTCCATACTCTGTGAAACGACTATTGTAGCTACAGCTTCTCTCTGACAGAAGTGAAGCTGCCAATCTGTGCCATTGGCCCCTCCGACCACCACCAGCCACTCTCTCATCACATTCAAACATAGGCGAGGTGGATGAAGTGTCTGGCCCAAGGACACAACAACAGTGAGCCTGGGGGAGGTAGGATTCGGGAGGCCGTACACCCCTGACCTTCATAAAGGTGTATCACTGTCCCAATATGCGCGTATTGAGCGTATGGATTTGAGAGGCGAGCGATCTGGCGACTCACTCAGAAAACTAGGTTAGCCACGCCTGCTCATGGTGGTGAGTGAGGACTAAGGCACTGCCTGTTCCCTAAATGGACTGAATAAAGTTGCATGTTATGGCTTGGAAAATTATCGTAAAAAGTTGATAACACTGTACAACAAATATAAAAGCTTAATAATAAGTCATTGTACTTATTCTAAACTGTGTTCCATTTTGAACTTCTTAAAAGATTTTTCCAAACCTTATGAACTTGAATCGATCCTAAAGTTATTTACTACCAGTATTTGACTAAAGTAATGCCTTTACAAGTATGTGTGATGTTCCTGTGCTCCGATGTCTACAGTCTGTGACATATTGCGGCCCTAAAAGCATTCTTAAAATGTGTGAGAAAGGACGTTTCCAGGCCAGCTCCTATATCAAAGGGCTGCATGCATGGGTAGTTAAGTGGCAGCTCATGGTGTGTGCGTTCCTCCCTCTGGGCACAAGACTGATACCACTGCGTTTAAGGGTCACACACATAATGGTCTTGATGTAGAGATAACTAATTTGAGGGCACTCAAGAGACACAGTCACTGAGGGATTACATTGCACCTACGCTTCACTCACAGAGTGGAGCTGAGGCTTATGGTAATCTTCACAAAAAAAGAGTAGGATACATTAATTTCGGGATCCAGTTTTAGCAACTACGGTATTTTCCGGATTATAAGTCACACCAGCCAGAAAATGCATAATGAAAAAGAAAAAAACATATATAAATCACACTGGACTATAAGTCACATTTTTGGGGGGAAATTTATTTTACAACATCCCAGACCAAAAACAGACATTTCATCTTGAAAGGCAAGTTATAATAATAACAATAGAATAGAAAACAATGGGCCGAATAGGTGTACGGTATGCTAACGTGACACATGGTGGTAATTCAGCTACACAAAGCATGTGACCAAGCAAACAATGAACTGAAAAGGTGTCTGGTATGTTAACGTAACATATTAATTCATATATAAGTCACACCTGAGTATAAGTCGCAGGACCAGCCAAACTGAGAAAAAGTGCAACTTATAGTCCGGAAAATACAGTACTTTGAAAACTTTATTGCCCAGCGGGACAAAAAAAAGTAGAACTTATAATATAATAAAAAAATAAAGCATCCATAATCCTCTTCTTGCCTGTTTTTTGTTGTTGTTAGAAGCTTTTTTGTTGGAGTAAAATAGAAAGGTCTGCCTAATTTACATATTGCTGTTACTACTATTTACTGCTCATTGTGACATTATCAAAAATGTTTTTTTTTTTTACATTGAAGACAATTATATTAACTTATATACTTAACTTATAACTTATATTAACTTATATTATATTATCTTACCTTCCTCTCTCAGCTATTTGTCCAGCGTGAAGCACAAGGATCTGGTCTGCTCCAACAACAGTGGACAATCTGCAACAGATTTGAATTGTCACAGTCTTTCATGTTTTATGTTCAGACACAGAGAGTCATCATAGTCAGTCCTGTCTCCCATTAACATAAGTCCTGTTTAAAAGCATTTCAAATAGTTGTAATGTGCACATGCGTTTAAAACAGTGGGGATATTGCATGTGTCCAAATATCCAATGAAGGTAATAAGTCACACAGCCGTATTCGACCGGTGTGATGTCGCTGTGTTTCATCGCACACCGACGCACACATGAGGCGCATCCAGCAGAGTGGGTCGCTCTGGGCTGGAGAACTCTGGGTGAACCTATCTGTGAATTATTAAAGTCAGTATTTATGATGAGAGCCTGATTAAAGCCACGCTCAGCGATCGAAGTGGCTCTCTGTCAGAAAGGGCCAGAACAGAGCAGCCAGATCAAAGAATGGGGAAGATCATTTTGTGCTTTTATTTTGAGTGTGTTTTGCACATTCCTGGAATAACATTTTTCCCCCACAAACACATGAAATATGCTTGACATGTGTATTAATTTACACTACTTCATTGCTACTATGGGCTTAAGGGCCCATATTTAAGCATGCAACCTTTTCTATTGTTTATTTTATTTGCACTCTTGTTGTGATATTAGGCCAGTGTTCATTTTGTCGACTAAAATATTTCGTCATAATTTTAATCAAAGTAATATTTTTTATGACTAAAATGAGACCAAAACTAAATTAAAGTTAGTTAACAAGACTAAAACTATGACTAAAATGTCCAGATATTTTCGTTGACTAAAAAGAGACTAAATAAAAATGAAAAGAAGGAACTAAAATGATCCAAACTTCAGTGATTCAGTCTGAAAGAGCCTCATATCATTTACACTCAGGTCTGTGTTTTGATCACATGGAGACGCTCCATGAAGCAGAGAATATTATGAAATATGTTTGAAAACAATAATATAAATTCAGATTTAGCTGACTAAATTTACGTGGAATTTTTATTGACTAAAATTAGACAAAAACGAACAAGATTTTTCAGACTAAATCTTGACTAAAAGTAAATTCCAGACTAAAAACTAAATAAAAAATTGATGTCAAAATTAACACTGTATTGAGCTATACAAAATACAAAATAAATGTTTGATTTGGGTCTGAAATGGATCTAAAATTCACAAAAACTGCCAGGCGCCAAACAGACCTCCTGGTTTCACCAAAGCTGAAAGCCTCTTTTAGCTCCTGCGGAGCACCACTTATGAGGACTATCTTTGGATGTCCACCTTCAATATTTGATGGAAAACCTGGGTCACAGGTAGGAGTATCTCCCTCAAGAGACCGCTGACGTCAACTGTGCTCATTCAGGCTGCTCTCTGTCACTGTGTAGACTGCAGCACAGATGTGGGCTATAGCTCATGTCCCATTTACTGTGAGGTCCTAAACCTCGTTTGACTCACTGCATACCTGAGCTGATGCAGTGCAGGTAAACGTGTTTAATCCCAACAGTGAGTAATGTTCCTTCAATCAAAAGAGAACAAGCTAAAGAATATAATCAAATGTTTTTGTGCTGCTGTGCAATAGAGCCACAAGAAAGAAGAAAAACCATAATGAGGATGTTGTCACATGATCCCTGTTCTGTACTTAAAAGAAAACAAAAAAACGTATTTAAAATTATATTTAACCCAAGAAATATAATAAAATAACAGCGTTTATCACATGTGTTATTGGTGAAATATGTGTTTGTGTGTGGAGAAACAGCATTATCTGTGTCTGTCTGTTTAGCATATACTAGGAGCACGTTTGGTGTCATGGCCTTGTTGTTGCCTTGAGTTTTACAGCAGTTTAGTTAGCAACATATAACCTACGATGTTCCCACAGTGGGGCTTCAATAGGCCGAAAGAGCTTAAGAGTTTAAAATTGAAGTGGAAAGCAGCTGAAAATCCCATGTTGGTGACTATATGGGAACTGTCGAAATGCAGATTTCTAGTCTTAGTTTATCTATCGCTAATATCTCTTCAATGAAACAAAAACTCACTAAGTTCAATGCCTTCTCTGTCACCACATATGAACAAAAGTCTACTTATTTTCTCATGAAGTTGGTCCAAAAGTGGTGACAATATAATAAACGTGCATGATACTGGTCAGCAGCAGAATTTCAGCCATCAGAATAATATGGCATGTTTGTGAATCTAATCACTATAAAATAATGGTCAAGTACAACATTGATCAATCTTCCTGTTGGAAATTTCTTTCAAAAACTGTTTAGTTTTATTGGCACCTGTTCTCCAACTTAAATGGAATTCTATAAGGCGAACACAACCTATTATCCAAACTCTTGTAAACAAAAAGGACCAGTTCAAAGTCAGTCTTTCACATTAGAGATCTACCAATGTAGACTTAAGGGCAGCCCCCATCTGCTGCATCCTGTGTACGTCTCATTGGGTGAACAATACACAGAGGATTAGATATAAGACTCCATTAAGAATAACAATGGAGAAAATCTTCAGTCTCAAAGCAATCAGAACAACATTGTCGTTCCTGATCAATAATATTCACTTAAGAGTGTGAACCGCAGACAAATGATGAAAATATGAAGACGATATTTAGAGGAAATGGCTTGATTTTTGTTCTTTGGAGTTAGTTTTGGTTTAACCCCTGACATGTTCCAACATCAGCGAGTGACAGAGCTTTTCGGTGTCACTCTACCTGATGAAAACACAGCCTTGTATTCCTTTTACCTTTGTTGACCTGTCACCACATGTTGTCTCATAGTTTTCAATCAGCTTATCATTTAATCTCTCAAAACCCCTCTTCTTTGTGTCCAAGATAATCCTGTTTTTTTTTGACCCGGCCTCAAGTCCTTTCATGTCCTATGCACTTCTCAATTTTATCTTGCAATTAATTATTTCAAGTTGTACACACACACACGCACTCTATTTCCACCAGAGGAGCTTCTCTCTCCCGAGCAGACGCAGGTATGTTTTAGTAGTTTAAACTGGAATAAGTGTGGTATTGTCACCTGTGCGCAACAACAATAGTGGTCCTGTTAGTGCAGACTTTAGCCAGAGAAGCCTGGATGTTTCTCTCAGATTGGGTGTCCAAGGAGGAGGTGGCCTGCAACAACAAAGATACATAATTTAATTTGGTAGCACCTTACCTTATAGCACATGGTAAAGGATGAGAATGACATGGCACCTGGAAGTGGGATAACATGACATACGCAATTTTCTCCACGGTAATACAGCCATGATCTTAACCTTAAGGAGAGACAATGCAGGCAAAACTTAATTTGTAATGTTCAGGTTTTGGGCCAGTTTGCTCTCTTAACATACTGTATAAACTTTCAGCTGGAAACAAATAAATTACCTCATCTTTAATAGGTGTAATTATTGCACTGATTTGATGTTTCTCCAAAGAACTTCATAGGAACTTCAATAACCATTTTCTGAAAATGCTTTTTTCTCATACTGTGGCAACAACATCATCATCACTTTATTCAGTTTTTAGACAGACAATGAAACTTTCCTTGTCTTTGTCCAGAGGGATTCTTTAATATTTAATTCCTAGCCTGATTTATTGAGTTTTGAACCCTAAAAAAAAGGCTAAATTAGATTTTTTTTTTACAGATGTATTCACTAATAACTAGTTTATTCAAAAACTAAACAAAATATTCAAAATCCTCTGCACAAATCAGAAATTTAACCCTGGTTCTATCCACTTCTTGAGAAAGGATTGTTGGAGCTGATACATGGAAGAGACAAGATTCAAGATTCAAGATTCAAGGTTTTTTTTTTGTCAAACCATGTCAATGGTTGAAAAATATGTTTCTCTCATCCTTGATTGTGAAGCGGTGGGAGGGGAAAGAGGGTGGGAGGGAGGGGAGGGAGTTCAGCTTCCCGATGGCCCTGTGTACGAAACCAGCAACCTATTTTAAAGAATTTTAATATGCATTAGTCCAGTTAAATGAAGGCTTTTTAGAAAATGTAAATAGAGAATTAAGGTTGAGGGAGGAGTGCCTTGGTTCTTTGTTTATTTCTTTGAATTCTGAATTTGAGTTTCCCAACACCAAAGAGCACCTTCCTCAAAAAAGCTAATTTTTGTGGTACTGACACCCCGAGCTCTTTGTTTCTAGTTCTATCCATTATTTAGATTTTGTCGCCAAAAATATAAACTGTTTTGGTCGTTTTTATGAATAAAATAACAAATATTTATATGAAAACATGAGAAAAATTGCAATAATTTTTTTTTCTCATAATGATTGATGTCTCAGAAAAATGAATTATCAGTAAACATAGTTAGCATTTTCTTTTTCTTATCCCTAGTAATCCCTATAATTCTATTTCCAGCCTTTTATCATATCATTGCTGCACTGTAATGTAAAGTCTGTGTGGTCCACAGTTTTTGAAAACTCTCTGCAGTGATAGAAAAAACCTGGATGACTGACAGTGCACACAAACATATGTTTGTGTAGGTTCTCAGTCGTACAGGAGTTGTCCATCGTAGGCAAAAATTCTTCAGTCTTCATCTGTACTCTGTAACCATATCTGTACACAAACATATGGTTTTCAAAACAAGCCCTTGTGGTATCCCTGTCCCCGAGTGTTGGTGCTGCTGTACCTCGTCCAGCAGGATGATCTGGGGCTGTTTCAGGAGCGTCCGAGCTATCGCCACTCTCTGCTTCTCACCTCCACTGAGCTTCAGGCCTCGCTCTCCCACCTCTGTCTCATAACCTAATCACAATCACAAACGGCGTTAAAACATGACTTGTCTTCTATAAAAAGCAAAGAGCAAGTCACATGTCCAGTAGGGCTGGGTACCGCTAGGTCTCGAAAAAATAATTACGGTTTGAAAAATGAATTGGTACCGAAAACCGGTACTGAAAAAATATTTTTCTTTAGAAAGCACATTTGTCTGCCTGAATTGACTGAAATAAATGATAAAAACACCAAAAGAAACAGTATTTTATTGAATGGATGACCATTATGGAAGGACAGTTGGTGCAGATGTGAGCAGCCAGTCTACCCCAGGGGAAACTGTGGCTGCAAAAGTAGCTTACCACCTTCAGCCTGGAGTGAATGACCCCCTCCCTTTCATGTGTGAAGCGCTTTGGGTGTGACTATGTCATATGAAAAGCGCTATACAAATAAGATTCCCTTTCCCCTTTCCCTTTCCCTTATTGTTCTGTTTTATGGTTCTACTCAAAACTAAAAACCAAGTATGAGTATAAATGACTTGATTTGCGAAGTAATATTATTAGTCTTGTTTAGAGCAGAAAATAAAACTGCCAAAAGGACAAGACCAGTTTAAATAAAGAAGGAAATAAGTAGGAATCTATTGAAAAGGTCAAAAACACCTTAGAACAAGTGGTTAGAATC
>OMNZ01070113.1:0-11023 GCA_900303255.1 Lesueurigobius sanzi | reverse complement strand
GTAAAGAAAAGTAATATACAGCACGAAAACTGAGCTGACATTAGAGCTATGATGGTGAGGCAAGTTTTTGTGAGGTATATTCCTTTACTTTCTCTACCGTTGCCTCATGAAGCTAAAGTGATGCCATTTGAGGACTGTCTGTACAAGTTTCTCATGTCATTCCTAGGGCTGGGTATCGTTCATTTTTTCCCCGATACTAGTACTTTAACGATACTTAGTTTACAATACCGATACCTGAACGATTCTTTTTTCGATACCTATACTAAATTATTTGTCATCTACACAAAAAACGTAAATATCTAGATAAGTTTAAATTACCGAAATTGATCTTATTTATCAAAATTTGAGCTGTTTTGACGAGTTGATTTTTAGTTTTGTTGTGTAGAACCATGAAACAGAACAATAATGGTAATTTATTACATTTTTCTTCTACTGTTTTTTGAGCTGAAACACCTTTAGTGCAGTCTCCAGACACACCAGGCATCAAAATTTGCTTTCTAAAGAAAAACATTTTCTCGGTACCTGTTTATTTTTCGATACCAGACTGGTATCGTTTAACGGTGCCCAGCCCTAGTCATTCCTCTTTTGAAAGCTAAGAACCTCTAAAATTCAGTCTGGGATTGTGAAAGTGAGAGCGTGCTCTGATTAGATTATGGTCCGAGATTTCTCATATTTGGAACAATCAGAGCTAAAATATTTGCCAAAAAACCTTGTACAACCAATGCCGTTAGAGACAATAGTTTATTCCACACAAAAAAACAAAATTTTGATGTAATTCTTACTCACTCCAAGTTTGAATATCCCAGAAACGATTAATCGATTACTAAAATACTTGACAACTATTGCTATCGATTTGTTGTTTCAGCCCTGAAATTGATTTCAAATCACCGGTAATATACAACTTGATAAATTCCTATGTAACTATGCACAATGCCTCACCTGAAGGTCTGACACAGAGGCACATCGCAGCACAGTCTTGTTTTTTGTAAAATTCTGTTGTACAAGTATAATAATAAATGTTTCCTACAGCCTTTGTCCCAGGTACGCTCTTGCCTTTGTGCAGAGTTCTAGCCTCAGCCTGATGACTTCCTCGCACAAACGGAATTGTAATTGTAATCCTCAATAAAAAATAAGGGATTTATCCTGAAGGTATGTTTGCGGAGGACATGCTCCATTTTTAAAAGCTCACGTGGAGGGGACTAACTGCAGGTCAGATGAATTTCATGTTTGTGCCATCTGTACTATCCAGAGTGTTCACCTTTCTAAGGACAGCCCCCAAGCGATCACGGACACGTCCTCGGGTAGTCCCATGGGCAGCAGCATCTCCGGTCTGAAGACGCCCGAGTTACCCACCTCCACCCACTTCTTCAGACCTAAGCGAAAGCGAAAAATTCCGCATTACATGTCTTTGGTAAATCGTGAAGAGTTAAAAAGAGTGGCTGACCTTCGTGATAGCTGAACACTTCCATGCTGGGCTCTGTGTAAGGGTTGTAAGCCGGCTTAAAGCGGAGTTTAGTAATTCCTAAATAGAAGAAAACAAAAAGATTATTATTGAATTAAAATTCCAAATGAAGTTGTCCCATACTTATCGCTACAAGTCTAACATTCAATAATACTTAGTGCTGTATATGAGGAATAATCTATGACATTTTACTAAGCCATTTCAATATCTATGTAGTGTATCGGTATCTGACCTAGTTTAGTGAAGAACTGGTGCAGGATGCCCATGAGGTCCCCCAGTGTGAGGCCGTGGTCTGCCACCACGCCCTCGATCTGATGGAACTCGGCCAGGTGTGTGGCGTCCAGGGTCTCGTTCCTGAACACCCGGTCGATGGAGAAGTACTTCACTGGAGTGAACTTTTCCTGATGTGCAAGAAGGCCAGATTCAAAATGATGAGTTATCGCAAAGGAAGCATGTTTGATGTGTGTCAATAATATAAATAAATAAATAAAACAATTACTCCATCTTTGTTTAGTTTTCACCCAGTTCTTAAAAGTAGTTTCTGTGTAAATTACTCCACAGACTACAATCTAATCGGACATACAAATCATGTCAATAATATTATATTGCAACATGTATTAACAATAATAATACAATAATGAAATAAATGTGTAGCCCCTGCATGGAGTTAAATGTAGGAAATGGAACATGCTCAGTAATGTTTCAATTGGAGCTTAAAAAAAGGCAGGCCGGGTTATGTTAACCTCATACCATTAAAATGATTGGTTTTATCTGTTGAATCTGGCAACTCAAAGCACAACGCTGTGTTCCCATTGAACAGTGGGCCGTGGGCAGCCTTAGGAACCAAAACAAACAACTTACACTACCGTCAAATATTTGGGATCACTTTATGTTATGGTTTTTCATTATTTTCAATACTATTTATATTGTATATTCTCACTGAAGACATTCATGAATGAATGAACACATATGGAATTATGTTTTAAACAAAAAAAAATATGAAAAAGGTTGAAATAGATTTTAAAAATGTCTTTGATTACTGAGCGGGTAGCATTCTTGCCTCACAGTAAGAAGGTCCTGGGTTCGTGCAGCCGTTCTGTTTGGAGTTTGCATGTTTCTCCCTGTGTCTGGATGATCCTGACAATTCTCTTGGCTCAAGATCTGGAGATGGGTCCCCGGGCGCCGTGCACACAGCTGCCCACTGCTCCTGACGGATGGCCCCAGCGGCTTCAAAGGATGGGTCAAATGCAGAGAACGAATTTCCCCACGAGGATCAATAAAGTATATCTTACCTTTTAACTTTTGACATTTTCTCAACGAGTTTCACAATGCAGTCACAGAAATGGTGTGCACTTCACAGACCGTTCGCAAACCATTTCAGGTCACAGCCTTATGAAGCTCGTTGAGAAAATGTCAAGAATAAAGGATGGTTATTTTGAACAATTTAAAACATTGATTTATTTCTCACTTTTTTGTTCCCTACATAGTTCCATGTGTTAATTCATAGTTTAATGTCTTCAGTGAGAATCTACAATGTAAATAGTGTTGAAAATTACAAAAAAAAAACAATACATATAAAGTGATCCCAAACATCGACGTCTGATATGGACATATTCACGTTTGGTTTTGTTTAGGTATTACATTAGTTTGACTTTGTTTCACTGTCTGTGCAGCCCTGTGAGCGACTTGTGATATTGGGCTATACTAAAAATGATTGATTGAGCCCTTATTTGGATGAATATCTGAAATACTGTATATGAAAATGTACATATCCTACATGTAACTGTTGCATTACTGATGCACACCTGCAAACATACAGGACAACTCCTGTACGACTGAGAACCTACACAAACATACAGAGTGAATGCTCTGCGTAATGTGCGGAGGCTGCTTCATACATAGTCAGGACAAAGGAGGCAGTCAGTATTACAATCCCTCTTATTTTTTAAAAGAGGCTTTCAAAGTATGTCGTCATGTCGAGTGAGAGGCAGGTGAAGCAAGGCAGAAGTCACACTAGTCCATCATTACTGCATGTTCTCAAGACTCAAGACTCACAGTCAAAGATAACAAACAGCAATAACAAATGTGGTCGGTCAGGCAGTAAGCGCACACGTCTAAGAATGAGAATGAAAGACGACTGAGAAATAACAATACTGAAAATAATTAAAACAAATGAGTAGTTAGTGGTTTCTGAGATGTTTTTTGCTGCTGTCGTCTATAAGAACACAACAAAGTCACCTGCTGTGCGAGTTTGTACAGCATGCGAGCGCTGACGGCTGTGGTGTGCGTGCGGAGGATGTTCTTCTGAGCCTCCTCGATCTTCCAGTCGTACTTGTACCTGAAAGACAGCGCGGTTAGGGGGGGAATTTGCTTTGGAGGCGAGTGCGATTAATTACGAAAGCCACACATGACGATGAGGTTAAAATACTTGGTAGTAACGGTAGTACTGTTGAGTGTGGCAGGATGGGAGTAAATTGGTGTTTATCTTACCCCTGGGAACCATAGCCTCCTTCTGAGTGGACCCTCTTCACCCTCTCCAGATAGTCCTGCGGGAATTCGTGAGCGAGAGCTGGGTCTGGAACGGAACATGGGGAGAATATAGAATAGCAGTCATCAATTATTTGCAAACACCTCATTCTTAGTTTTCTTCACAGTTAACAAGGTACAATGCTCAGTATTTATATTTTATAAGCACTTTTCATTCTGTTCGCAGATAAGTAACAACAAAGCAAGTGTGCTGCAGGAAAGAGGTGCTTGACTTGAGAGTAGATAGGCGTGTCCAATGGAGAACTTTAAAAAAGGACAGTCTGCAGCCTCAATAAATTATTTCAAAAAGCATGAAAAGAAATGAAATGTCACTGTAGGTTTTTAAGGGGCAAACACATTGTAGAATAGATGATGCTAAGCCCTTAAACCAGTGGTTCAGGCGGAAATCAGAACAATCTGCCATTTTAGATCTTCTAGATACAATTTTGATTAAACTAAAGTGCATTAAGTAATACTGTAGGCCAAGATCCTTCAGTCTTCATCTGTACTCTGTAGTTGATGTGTCAGACGTTTCGATCTTAGTCCAACGATCTTCCTCAGCGAATCAAGACTTAAACACGTCCGTGGGTCTCTTAAGTCCCTCCTCTCTTGGTACTAAAGGTTAAGTAATACGGTTTAGTCCAATTCATTTTTAGTCTAATTTTAGCTCTATTAAAGCCCCACTTTAGATTTGGTGTTGGTCGACTCCTGGTGGAACTTAAAGAGATATTTTTCAGGTGGTACTTGGTGAGAAAAGTTTGCAAACAGCTGCACTACACGGCCGCTCACCAGACAGGAAGAAAGTGTCGTGTTGGTCTCGGGCCGGATGCTGCTGGGGCTGGAACAGGGAGTCAAAGTTCCAAAAGGAGCTCTCGATGAAGTTATTGGTGGGCATCTCCGTGAAGCTGAAAAAGAAAACAGATCTCCATTGAACATATGTGTTACCAAGACACCAAGGGCTTCTGGCTTGGGGTCTTGCTTTGAGAACATTGGACCTTTGTTACTTTTACTCACCCCATTTCGAGAAAGATCTGTCTGAACTGCGTGCGCACCTTCATGAGTGGATGTAGGTGGCCACTGTCTGGGGCGACCCCCATGGCTTCAAAGTTATATGGCTTGAATTTCTTCTCCTTCCAGCTGCCTCTACAACACAGCAGCGCAGGCATCCTTTATTTAAGACAAAGTAACCCACCAGTGCAAAAGACTTGATATTGACTCTAGAATGGACTGTCAGCTTATCTAATTATCAGTGCAAATAACCCTTTGAGTTATAAACTAAGAAATACTAAACCTTAACAGAAGAAGTTCAATATAGCATACAGAAATATACTTTATGTATAAAATGTACAAATAATATGATTAAAATTCGACACTACTGAGCATTACTAAAGCCCATATAGTTAAAAAGGTACTTTTCGTGCGAACAAAAGTTGATATCCGTGCATGTTTGACCTTTTAGTGACCCGGTGGCTGTATTTGGTGGTTACTTCTCATCACAGTGGCCTTTATGACACTCCAGGACAAAATGTTTTTAGGGTGACTGGCAAGTTGTCGCTACATTGCCAAGGAGATGGTTCCACCAGCAGAGAAAACCTACCAGAAACCCTAAAAACATTGATCCTGGAGCGTCATGAAGGCAGATTGGGGTGGAACGTAAAGGCTAGGGCTGTCACTAACGATTATTTAGGTAATCGATTAATCGGCCGATTATTTTTACGATTAATCGATTAATCGGTTGGCGCAAAAAGGTGCATGAAAATTGGATTTCTGCATTTTTGAAAGGGGTACATCTGGATCCCTCATTGATGTGATACAATGGAGACACACTGAAGCATTATCCTCTGCATTTTAACAGTGCAGGCATAAACAAAATATTACAAATCCCAGTAACTGATGACAAATACATTTTCTGAGGCAGATGTATATGTGCTGCCCTGCCTTTAGGACACAGCCCGTATCTGTGGACCGGCCCCCTGTTAATGGGCAGTGTTCCTCTGTGTCCCCTGTCTGAAACCCTCCGCTCTGTTATTTCTGAACAGACGAGGGCAGACTGGACAGTTTGGCAAACAGAGAGCTGAAACAAAAGACTAATGTATAATGCAACACTGCAATTGCGGTTGCTTCTGATGGTATATAGCCTAATCGTGAAGCCTGAAGTCCACTCTGTTGTCCTGTTCCACCTCTATGACCAACAGTTCAGTGAAGAGTACAAGAAGAACTCACGAGGCTATCATCTCTGGCGTCAGCTCGGTTTCCTGTTTGGTGATGGTGGTGCTAAAGGAGTTTCCCTTGCAGATCCAGTAAGACTTCACCGTCCTGAACATATGACAGAAGAGAGTATTCAACAACTGTAACTTGAATGTAGGCTGACTCAGAAAGCTGAGATGCCAATAAACCTTGCACAATAATATGCAAATTCAATCATTTTATGAGCCATTAAAGTGTCAATATCAACAATCACAGAAGTTGGGTACAAAAAAGTAGTCCCAAAAAAATAGCCTATTGACAAAAGAAGATCCATGTGTGGTTCTTGAAGTAGCCCATTACTCACACTTCTGAGAGCAGTTTCCGCTTCTTCAGCTCATTCTTTTCTTTGTCGTCCAGTTGAGAATAGCTCCCCTTTTGTAGCAGCAACAACTTCTCTCTGACCTGGTCTACCACACTGTCGACCTACAAAAAAACAGTACAACATCCTTTTAGGAATTTGAACCATAAACAAAACACAAATAAAAAGAGGAACAAGATACAAACCGCTCTGAAAACCCTGGGACCTCCTTCATGCGCCTTGTCCACCTTGATCCACTTGTTGGACATGGCTTTGCTGAAGCCAATTTTCCCAAAAGATAGTTTCTAAAATAAAATTTAAAAGAAGGTTGAAAAGAGATTTGCTTCGGTTTTATTCATTTAAAAGGTTGGTAAATTACTTTTATTAGTGCATGTATACCATGAGTTCGCTCTGCGGCAGCCCCTCCAGTGGGACAGAGATGAACACACGAGCTTCATGGCTGCCTTGTTCTACGAGCTCATTGCCCTCCTCGGTCAGCTCCCAGTGCTTTGAGGAGCGCTGCTCTGCTGAAATGAGCTTGAAGACAAACAGAAATGAATAAGATTATATACAAGAAAACCTTTCTTTCTAGGAAACGATTCATCGTTTACTAAAATGATTATCAAAATAATCATCAACTACGGTTGGTTGTTTCAGCCCTGATTTGGGCACTATGTAACTTTTTATGTGGAAAAAAATCTTGATACAAGTGCGTGGTACCTTTGCTTTCCATCACAGCGACCTCCATCACGGTCCAGGATAAATTGTATGGGGTTTCTGGTAAGTTTCTGGTACAAACCCCTAAAAACAATTGATCCTGGAGCGTCATAGAAGCCGCTGTGATGGAAAGCAAAGGTGCCATGCTGCACTCAGGCCACTGGGTCACTAAAAAGTAAAATATGCACAAATATCAGGATTTTATTTTCCACTTAAAAAGTTACATAGTGCCCAAATTAGGGCTGAAACAACCAACCGTAGTTGATGATTATTTTGATAATCATTTTAGTAAACGATGAATCGTTTCCTAGAAAGAATTGTCTGATTTTTCACACACACAGAGCTAGTATTACAATAAAAGTTTGTATTTTTGATGAAAACCCTTTCTCTTTTAAAGGTAGGGCAATTTCTTTAGTTTCATGAAGTTAAGCATTTGTAAAAAAAAAAAAGAAAAAAAAATACAATGTTTATTCACACACTTCTGTCAGCCAAATGATTAATCGCAAAAATAATCGGCCGGTTAATCGATTACCAAAATAATCGTTAGTTGCTGCCCAAAGGGAAATTTTTATTTACTTGAAATCACTACTATAACAGCGCATCAGACGTATTCATATTGAAATGCATTGGACTTTGAGTGGTTATCATTTGGTTTGAGAGGATCTTTGTGATGTCAAATTGTGATGAAATATTGTTTGACGATATGACGACCTGCCAAAAGTGTGACATAAACAGATACACTGGGTCGCGTTGCATTGGCGTGTATGGGAAAATGCCCGGATTTTCGGAAAGGTTAATATTCTCAATTAAGAAATTGCACAGGTTTTAACCAATGGATATACTTCAATGTATTTTTTTAAATAATTAATTGTGCTTATGTACATAAGCACGTTTGCTAGTGATGTCACTTACGGTTTACGTAGTTTTATTATAGTAGTTAATACGGCGGGGGACTAGCTACATTTTAGTGTTAAACATACTTTAGACATCATAACGACGTGATCGTTTATTATCTGGTTGCGTCAGTCAGCGCTCAGACCGAAAGCATTAATGAACGTAGTAGTCACGGCTTCCGGTGTCGCTCGGATCTGTAAACTCACGTCTCCCAGGGACTGAAGACTCTTCACGGCCCCGACCACGAGCTGGTGGTCCACTCCGAGTCTGGACGCGGCCTCCACGCTGTCCACGCCATCGTCCGCCTTCTCCACCAGCCGTAGGAGCTCCTCCACCACACCGGCGTCAGCCATGCTGCCCCGTAGGTCTGAAAGAGACCGGAAGTGACGGCGCGCCCCCTGAAGCCCAAAAGCAGTACTAGAGGCGCACTAACTTACACTAGTGATAAAATAAATACAAATAAATCATATAAATGTATTGTACCAATCCGACTCCAACCATATTCGACCAATGTACATAGTTTGAAGACCGCAATCGTTTAACTTTATTTCCTGTCCTTTGGCCATTACCGTACATGCTCAAAATATCAATCATACCAACCAAAGAACACCAAAACAGTATTTTCTACTCAAAAGTACAAAATATAAGGATATTAAAAGATCGAGCTGTTTAAATTTGGTCTTGACATGTGAAACATATTGCGTTCGGCCTCTTTGCCCACCAATTTGCGCCACTGTTGCCTAGTTTGTCCCTCCATGGCAAAAAAAAAAAAAACTTTGGGCACTTCTGAATTCCCAATTTCTGAAATAGCTTGGTTGCCATGGTTTCCAGTTGCATTTCTCAGAACAGCCGACGGTGGGACGTTTCAGCTGCGTAGCTTTGCATTAAAGCGCTGCTAATGTGAACGGTAGAAAAAGTCAAGGAATATACCTCACAAAAACTTGCCTCACCATCAAAGCTCTAATGTCAGCTCAGTTTTTGTGCTGTATATTACTTTTCTTTACTGCCGTTCACGTCATTAGCAGCGCTTTCATGTAAAACTAAGCAGCTGAAACAGGAATTCGTCCCACCGTCGGCTGTTCTAACTGAAAAATGCAACTGGAAACCATGGCAACCAAGCTATTTCAGAAATTGGGAATTCTAGGCCTATATTTTAATGTAGGTCTTGCGGAATGTAATTTTACCAGGATCAGATATGTTTAGGCACATTTGTGTTGCATTTCCAATTCAAATCACTTCAAAGTAAAAACGTTTATTACTACAACACTGTTACATCAACAGAAACAACCCAGTCCATGGTTATTGAGCAAAATGGGTAACATGAATCCAGTAATCTGCATTTAGTACTAAAACAGAACTAAATCATTATATATATAAAAAAAAAACATAAAAGGCATTTGGGAAATAAAAAGCTCTTAAACAATTCTATTGATAATTATAAAAATTTAAATACAGGTTTCATAGATTAACAACTAGGAACTTTACCCAAGGACACATACTGAGTCAGCTGGGAAAACCTGCTAGGACATCAGGCAACATAGACTTGTAGGTTCTCAACACAAAAATAAAAATAAAACAACAAAGCACTGATCAGTTCACAACAGGTTACCACATTCAACCACAACTTGACTCAGATTCAAATGTCCAAACAACTGCTATTGTGCCCATGTGTGCTACATTTATATACCCCAAAGCACGAGAAGCGAATATGGAAAAGGCAGAGAGCACTGGAAAGCTGTTGATCATCTATCTGCAGGAGGTGGAGACACTAATGTAGCGCTTGATTTACAAGTGGAGACAGTCTATCTGTACTGGTAGTTCATGCTCCCCTCTCCTCGGCCATAGCCAGACTGATACTGAGAGTGGCTATTGCTGAAGCCCTGGCTGCTCCCTCCTCCTCCTTGGGAGTTGTAACTGGACTGGTTGTTGAAACCTATGGAAGAAAAAGACAAGCGTTAGCAACTACATAATCAACAACAGCTGTTCTGATACTGGGGAAAACGGTAGGGTGACCAGACGTCCCAGTTTACCCGGGACAGTCCCAGTTTTGAGCCCTCTGTCCCATGTCCCTGTGAATTTATCTGAAACCATTCATTTGTCCCAGTTTTACACAACCTCTGTCCCAGTTGTCCCAGTTTTTCACCAGTGCCATGTTCAAAGCCACATATTTCACTGGATACTTTATGATTTTTGACCAAGACAAAAAATGTGACAAAAACATGCAAAATGACCAAAGAAATGTGAGAAAAATTATGAAAAAATGACCAAAAACGAAGAATACAAAAGAATGATGAAAAATGAAAAACAAAAAAAAAATTGTGAGAAAAATTACAAAAAAACCCTGCAAAAAATAAACAAAATACAAGAAAAGACGAGAAAAATTACGAAAAAACGCAAGGAAAATGTGACAAAAGTCTTGAAAAAACATGAAAAACATTTGAAAATGAAAAATGAAAATTATTTAAAAAAATATATATATGAAAAAATGTGAGAAAAAAAGCAATAAAAATGAGAAAAATTATGAAAAAATGAACAAAAACGAAGAAATACAAAAGAATGATGAAAATGAAAAAAGACAAAAAATATGACAAAAATCACACAACGTTGAAAAATTATGAAAAAAAAAAAAAAATAAAATTAAAAAAAAAAAAAAAAAAAAAAAAAAAAAAAAAAAAGGGAAAAAAAAAAAGAAAAAAATTAAAAAAAAAAAAAAAAAAAAATACGACCCCCCCCCCCAAAAAAAATGTGAGAAAAATCACAAAAATTTTAGTCCCTCTTTTTCATTTTTATTTAGTCTTTTTTTTAGTCGACGAAAATATCTGCAGATTTTAGTCATAGTTTTAGTCTCATGAACAAACTTTAATTTAGTTTTAGTCTCA
>OMNZ01070112.1:9359-22821 GCA_900303255.1 Lesueurigobius sanzi | reverse complement strand
ATCATGTCTGTTTCCATGCGAGTGTAATTGTGAATTGTGGAACGGATCCGTCTGCATTTCTCTGCTCGCACTTGTCCATGTTGGTTTCGTTGGTGCACCGGCTTCTTTTCTATATAATATGTCCGTGATCTTCCTTTGAATGTGCATCACCTCACACTGATCGGACCCACAAAGGCAGCTACGATGGACGATAAGGCAGCGATCTTACAGTGATACATTTAATTGTCGTGATGAGGCCAAAGCGGTGCAATTTATAGGGAAATGGTACAGCCTATCAAGGAGTCGGAGATTTTGGAGAGGAACATCGTTTAAGAAGAAGGGTCCCACTAATGTTTGGATAATGAAGATTTGGAGCACGGAACATCATTTCAGGTTGGTCAGTCACGATGGAAGCTTTGAAATAATCTGTCTCAGTAAAACCCAGTAAAAGATGGAGGTTACTCTCATAAACAGACACTTTATTATTTCTACCATTCAGATTATGTGTTTCTTCCCTTGCGCAGTTACCCTTGGGAATCTGTCGTCAAAGCAGCAATGAGGAAGTACCCCAACCCAATGAACCCGAATGTGACTGGAGTGGACGTGCTGGACCGCGGTTTGGACTGCAGGGGGCGCCTTCATAGCCATCGGCTACTCAGCACTGAGTGGGGACTACCTGGCATCGTGCGCGCGGTTAGTGTAATGTTGTTACCCTTGTCTTCTTAACTGCTCTTTAATGTTCTGCCATAACAAGAGACTTTGGGCTGCATGGGCAAATGACCACTTATTAAAATTATGATTCTATATATTTTTTGACATTCATTATCATTTTGATCGATATCGATTTTTGATTTGATTGTGTTTCTCATAATGAATAGAAATAACTATATCTTTTACTGTATATGTTTTTTTGCACATAGCCAAGATAGATCTTATAAATGATGAATAATGTATCTGTAATGAATTTACACAGAGACGCTAAGAGACTATCTTTATTCTATTTTATTTTATTGTTACTATTATTACTATTACCTGTTGTTTTGCTTCTTTGATGACACTTTTCCTGACTTTGTGCACCCCACCTGTGTGATACTGTCCTAAGAGCTGTTGTGACAAGTAAATTTCTCCATTGTGAGATCAATAAAAAACTATCTTATCTTATCTTAATCAAATGATTTCAACAAAACATGAATGCTTTTCACTTCAGTGTCACATAAAACATTGATTAACTCCACAACCAGGTGCTGTTACTGCCATAAAACTGGCTGTAGACCTGATGATTAAAAAGCTCCATGATGATTATTGAGATTGGCCTTTTGCAGAGGTTGTGGTTTTCATTACCTTTTGATCTTACCCTAAATGTAGATCCTTGGCACCAATCACACCCAAACATATGTCAAAGAACATTCTATAGTCGATCCAGAGGAGAAAAAGATGGAGCTTTGTTCAACAAATGTAAGTGCGCATTCACTGTTACACTGTCTGTTGCATTTTACCCTAATTTCACCAAGTTGTAAAGCTTTTGCCATTTTGTTTCCCAGATTACACTCACCAACCTCATCTCGGTTGATGAAAGACTAGTCTACCAGCCTCACCCTGAAAACCCAGATGTGTAAGTACTGATATGTTACATGTTTGTAATAATGTGTAAGAACTGAACACGTGAGCGCTCATGTTGATGCTCTTCTCAGTACTGTCCTGACCCAAGAGGCCATTATCACAGTCAAAGGAGTCAGTTTAAGTAGTTATTTGGAGAGTATGATGGCCAGGAGGATGTCAGCCAACGCAAGAAAGGTAAGGAACGGCACATTTCTTTTTACAATAAATTGACTTTCCACCATCTCTTGGGATTATTTGATTTTACATAATCTTTGCACGTCTCTGAACTTTTTGATTGCTGCACATCTTTACTGTAAACTTCGTGTTTCTTTCTGTATATTTGTAGGGTTGGGATGCAATTGAGTGGATTATTCAAAACTCTGAACGAGAAAATGTACCTCTTTGTGACTTTCACTAACTCTGGTAACTTTTTCTTCTCTGTCTTTCTCTCTTGGCATGATTATTCCTGTCCCCCTCAGATGTACTGCATATGCCTTATGTGTTGCCTTCAGCATAATAATCATACATCATTTTATTTGTTTGTGGACAGGGGGACTGCCTGACCTGGCTAGACTTCATAGAATGTTGGGCACCAGAAAGTATCATTGTAGTTTGTGCTCTTTTTGGAGAAAAAAATAATAAGTTGTAGGCCAACAACTTTATTTTTATTTTATGGTGCAACTTATTTTTACTATATGATCATACTTTTAAGTTTTCTGTTATTTGCACAAGAAAGAAACTGTAAAATATGCAACAAACTTCCTCAACTTATACTTTGAAAAATGCCTGACACTGGAGTTGAGTTCAGATGACTATGTTGCACCTGGCCATTATTTTGTGTTTCGAGAGGCACAAACTGTAGATGATCTGTTTGCATGGTAGATTATAGGGATATAATGTAGCTCGGAAGCTTACTATTTGACTCAATTGCTGCTGCTTTACATGGAAATGCAAGTTGTATTGTTTCAGGCAGAAAACATGATGGGAATGTATTAGCATTGCCTTCTTCCGTCAATACAACAGCACATTGGCATTTGACAACGTGCAAGTCCTACACCAGTGGACTAAAACCAGCAACAGCAGACGCATATAATTAGTTTGGTTTCACCTAAGTATAACAATTAAAAACATTGCCTTAAAACGATGCTTGTGTATATGATTTGACAGTGACTCATGTCATGCCTATGCCACTCATCATGCTCCAACTACTGCATAAAAACGACTACCTGTACTGTATGTGCAATGACTTCATGCAAGATGCACTAAGATGACCATTTGTACTCTTGTTTTTGTTAAGTTACCAATATATTTGAATAAATCTTGAACAAATACCAGTGTATTCATTTATAATTTGTTACTGGGGCAAAAGCTTATCAAGTCCATGAGGGGCATAAACTATTGCAGATCATATATACATATCGGGGCGACAGTGGCGCAGATGGTAGAGCGGGTCGTCTCATGATCGAGAGGTTGGGGGTTCGAATCCCGGCTCCTGCAGCTGCAGACTGTTGCTGTGTCCTTGGGCAAGACACTTCACCCACAGCCCATGTGTGGTGGTGGTCGGAAGGGCTGATGACGCAAATTGGCAGCCTCGCTTCTGTCAGTCTACCCCTGGGCAGCTGTGGCTACAATAGTAGCTCACCATCACCAAGTGTGGAGTGAAAGAATAATGCCATGTGAAGCGTCTTTGAGTGTCCAAAAAAGCGCTATATAAAACCGATGCATTATTATTATATAATGCAAATAATTTCTTTGGCTAATAATAGTTGAACATTACCATATCATTTAAATAGGCACACTGCAGCGCTCATTTTTTTACTTCTAGTCCACAGGTCTCAAACTCAAGGCCCGCGGGTCAAATGCTGCCCGCGAGATGATTTCACCTGGCCCGTCCCTTATAGAGCACACATCTCTGAACATGTCAAAAGAAAAAGCAAGTCTCTAGCCCATTCCTCTCAGGAGTTATGGCTGTTTAAATAAATAACCATAATGCCTGCTACAAGCCACTAGGGGGCAGCCAACATTTAAAAACGGTTCCACACCTGTCCAACAGAGGGCACTGACACTATTATTATAGAAGCTACAAAACAGAAGGGGTTCTGTCACTGGAAAAAGGGTTGTTTTTAGTGTTTTACAGCCCTGGTTGTACAGGCTTGTAATATAAGCATAAGCCATTATTATTAGGCTACAGTCCTGTAGGACCAATATCAAAATGTCAATCAAATGAATGATGTCTGAATTATTACAGTGCTAATTTTTAATATGTAGAAAAAATGTTTTGTCAATAGTATTTTCCGCCATCGTAGGGGAATTTCGTAGCCTGGCAAGCCAGACTATAGCATGAATTGTATATTTTTAGCCACTAGGGTGTGTCTAGTTTACTAGGCTGGAAATGACCCGCTCTAGGCCTTTGCTACAAACACTGTAGTTCTTTATTTGTCCACAAGGGGAAGTACTTGGCTTAGTGTGGTGGCAATGATTTAATTACACAACTGTACAAAACCTGACCACAAATATTAAGAAACTAGCTTGTATTATTGCATTATTCATTTATTGAATGCAACATAAACAGTTAAATGCGTTGTAGACTTTTTTCCAAGCTTAAAAATTGTAATATTTTAAACACAAAGCGCCAGTGGAGGAACTTGGCAGAATCCCATTAAATAGGTAAACACAAGTGACTGGGTAAACGGGAACATGCATGATGTTAAACACAAACTTTGGTATTAAATCCCAGTATGTACCATTCTTAACTGTAAATCTGTCGTGCTCATGATGATGCAAACAGCATTAGGATCTGCAAACTTTACCAACAAAAATCAAACTGCCCCGATTTCAAGTGTCATGACAAGGCACACAGGACTATAGGCTACAATCATGATTACAGTCTGTACTGTGCTCAAAAGCTATTAATACAACAAAAACACACAGTCTTTAGAAAAAATATAAAAGTGAAAAAGTTCATTACAAAAAATATTGCAATATAAACACAATAGTTTACGGACTTCTTACATTCACATAAAGTCTCATATAAAACTTCTCTACCTTAACTTCCCAGTGCCAACCACAATAGCACTGTGCCTGGCATCTAATATTTTACCTCCCTTTGTCTGATCAGGACAGAAACAAATCCTCGTAATACTTTCTTCACTTTGAAAAATCCAAAACACAGTTCATCCACATATTTAGGGGGTAGTTTGTACATGTACAACTTAATTACATCATAAATCAATTGAATGTACCTTTGTGCCATTGCTCTCCTCTTTCACATACACTCATGCTGTCCATGGTAAACCTAAATCCAAAGTTTCAAAAGAAACTAAATTGCAATTTTGTCCCACTTCACAAGTCAACTTCATTTTGTCAAAATATACAAACTGGATATCACTGCGTAACAAAAACATGTACAAGTATGTACATTATATACAACACCCATTAGTAGTATTTGTGGTATCAGAAGTTGAAGAGGTCGATGAAGTCCTGTGGAGAGAGTGACACAGTGCAGCTCTCTGGGTTATTGGCTGTGCAGGGGTGGTTTGTGTCCTGAAATATTATAATTACCCATCAGACCTTATGATAAATACCAATAAAATGGTGAGAAATGTTTCTCAAAATGTTACCTTCCAGAAAAGGATGTGGCAGTGCGTGCAGAAGTGCAAGGTATCGCTGTACTGCTCTCTGTGCGGATAGCAGCGGCTCAGCTTGAAGTACATCTTCTTCCACTCCAAATGACCTTTGTCTGAGAGGATCAGGCGCTTACGGATCTGAAGAACAAGTTTTATATCCATTATTACATTCAGAAAAAAACAACTAGTAGCCTATATTAGTACACCATTGTATACGGTGTATTTTATATCTGATCATGCACAATTTCTTTTTTTTTACTCATTTGAAGAATAAGCATGGACATGTGCTGTGTACCTGTCGATCTGTGAAGTGGTACTGGCAGAGTTTCTTCCAGAGCAGCCGATCCTCAGTTAGCAGTCCCAGCTCCGGACACACCTGTCCCAAACAGACTAGGTCCCTGCCGTCCGTTAGACTGTCCATGATTGTGAGCTGCAGGCTGACAGGCAGGTCAGTGAGGGTCATTCCGCTGGATGTCGGCTGGAGGCAGAGAGTCAGCTCTTAGATGGTTTTCTGGTTTAGATACTTTTTGTTTTGTTTTATGAGGAGGATGCTTACTCTGTTGATTTGGATGTTGTCCAGCTGTTGCTGCCACTGCAGAATGTTTTCCATGCGGTGCACCCACATGTTAATGTTCCCCACCAGGACAGACTTCCCCGTGCCCTGCACCAGACTGCACAGGGAGACGTACAGGGTCTGCAGCAGCTCTTTAATGGGCCGCACATTCTGCTGGTCATCCAGCACTGAAAAGAGAAATCAGATTAGTTATTAGGCAAAATTACCTAGTGTAATTATGACCTTCAGTAAGCACAGGCAAAGCCGTTGCACCAGGCCTAGTTAAATATTTGTGTAGACAAAGACTGTAATAAACCAAATGTTTAGGAGGGACAAATCTCTTGTCAAATGACTCATAATATTTGCCCAACAGGTTTTTGCTATACCACAACACCTAAAACTTTGTTTAACTGAGGGAACATTTAGTTTACACTTAGGCTTGTGCAGAGGTCTGGTGACTGTCAGACTTTGTTTTCAATCTACCACTGACGCATAAAAACATGTTCTTTTGAAGTCACAAAAGGACAAAAACACAGTGGCTTTTGTAAAACATTTCACAAAAGGAAGGGTGCTTGTGCACTAAGGTGTTGCCAGAAATATAAAACCCTGTGACACATAAAGAAACCGAGAGGCCACTACTTGAGACTTTGAAGAAGCGCAGAGCTCACCTTTCTGCACCACTCTCTCCAAAATATTCATGTAGTTTTTCTGAGCAACTCCACTGAGTGACGGTAGCTGGGACTTGGCGATAAGCTCCAGAAGCTGGAGGGGAGAGAGAAAAGAAAGACGCATAAATTTGAGCCGTCAGCTGTAAAGACACTCTGTTCCTCATTATTTAATGTTGATTGTGCTGCATTCCACTGAAGCCACTGCAGTCAAACAGCTGTCCAGGACAAGGGAGGTTTTAGAGAAGCTACTAGAAAACTGCCTGCTCCGTCAGCTGTCACCTTCTCAACCACACTTCGCCTCATTAGACTCTTCAGCCCATCATAAAGCACAGATAATTACTTGTATCACTCATACAGTGACCCCAGCTGGGTCAGTGGGCTGCAGATAAACAGATAAGTGTGGCATGTCTGGTTGCTTGCCGTTGACATCATGGAGAAACTCATGCTCCATCTTTCTGAACTCGTGACCTCCATCACAACACTGTAACTGGATGACGATTTCACTTGTAAAAGCAAAACTGAAACCACATAGGTAAAGTATGTTTGCTTTATTGCAAATCTGAGGATCGTTTGCTTTCTTCAATAATATTAGCTTTAGCCATTTAAAGCGTCACTCTCTCCTGACTCTTCATTCTTTCCAATCGGGATCTAAGACCTAATCCCGTGGCCTTCTTTTAGCAGCTCATCGTGCGTTCCTCTCTTTGTAGAGCAGCCAGGCAGAACAATCTGCATTTCCGTATCTACTTATAGCCCCTGCTGTGGCTAAACTGCACGTCAAGGTTTAGCACATGGTTCATTCTTTCCTATATTCACCTACGCTCACATCTGACCTAAACCATAGTATTTTCAATTCAGGGCCATCAATTAATATTAATTTTCCAATAGTATTTTGTTAAGTAAGTTAGGTACAGATGGCTAGTTGTAGAGCTACCTAATCAGTGAGATCGAGTCACAGTGGCCAAGGACACAGAGTCCGACTGTCCACTAGGGTTACAGTGGCCTTTTGTTCAGGTGGCTTTGTTCAATAAACAGCACTTGTTAGTGAAGTCCTGAGTAAAAAGTTTACAGAGAAGATAAACAGGATTGTTAAAGTTACTCGTACTCAATAAAAAAGAAGGAAGGAATTAAAATGACAAATAAAAGGATAATTTCTTTAGAGTCACATTTCATTCCCAGACCATTTCAACGTTTTTTTTATGAGAGGCAAAAGCTGATATGTTTTCTTTTGAGAGGCATAGTCATTGTTTAGGGGCCTGACCGGACAACCACTAGGGTTCTATTTCATAAGCCCTTGTCTTCTCGTTGCACCTCACTGCACAGCTGTTATAACCGCCCCCCCTCGCTGTACCCCCTACCTCACCCCCTCCGGAGCAGGACGACCCGACCACATGGACACTCACATGTGAGCACATGTGGAAGAGTCAGCAGACACTTAAGGCCGTTTGATGCTACCGGTTTGAACATTCTGACGAGGCACAATGTCATACTGGCACCTTTTAAATCAATCATTTTAAATTTTCTTCATTTTCAAACTTGCTTTTTACACATTTTAAGTTCATAAAGTTAAAAGGCTGGGGCAGGAAGCCATTTGGGAGACCGCAACATCATAGTGAAACATACACTCCCTGGCGCAGTATCATGACAAACGAGACATCCTCGCCTGCATAACGTTGATAAGCTTCAATCACACGCCCCACATGTTTTTAACCCCTCATCTTGCCAGAACCAAACATGTGTTTAAAGGGATGAGTCAAAACTGGGAGATGAAGACTTACTCTGACGATATAATTAAATCTCCGGGTGTCTTTGATGGCGCTGCAGAAATCCAGGCGGTTGAAGGCCTCTCCCAGGGTACAATATCCGTGACGCTGGAGAAATTAATTATCATGGTATTAGATTGCCACCCTCAATAAACGTATAGAGTTATCTCAGTGTTTACACTAGCAATGATGAAATGAAAAGTTGATGTGAAGCTAAAAGGATTGTTTTTGTTTTCTTACCTCTTTGGTGCTTCCCTTATGAACATAAATCCACTTCTCCATGTGGAAATCTGTAGAACATACAGGTTGATGTAGTTAGAAGTAATGGCTTAAAATGATTGCCAACAACATCAATTTGATTAAAAAGTAGACAACATAGAAAGATGAGCTTCTTTGCTAATGAATCATTACATATCTGATTATTAAGTTTGAAAAATAACTACAACTACAATAATAATAGCACAGGCAGCATGGCCTTCTGAGTGTGACTCACAGGGAGCTTTGCTGTTGTTATTCATCAGGTCCTTCTTCCTCTTCTTGGCAGAGACGTCATAGTTTAGAGTGAGCAGCAGGTTCTCCTTGTTGAAGCACTCCTCCTCCTGTACTTTGCAGAAGCTGGAAAAAATACATAATTCACATCACTAGAAGCTCTTTAGGCACAAGGCCTACAGGGTCTCTACGCACTTCAAGGAAAATCCCCTTATCTCTCCCAGTGCCTGAACAACACACTGTCACTTGAACTGGGCTTGAATTTATTTTTAATCTGTATCTCTCACCCTAACTTTTTCTTCTAAGAACAGGTCAAAAATAACTTAAACTGGCCTTGGGTGTCCTGTTGTGTCAAAGGAAGGCTTTCCGTGCAACAGTGACTTAACTTAATCCACTCTAGTTGTGTGTGATTATTAATAGCTCACTGATTGGCCTAGAAAACAAAAACATAGGCTGCTACACACACATCAAAACAAAAGACTTAAAATGTGATATAACCTTTTCAACCAGTAAGTAAGCCTGTATCACCGTGTTTACAATAGAATAAAACTGTACAACAACGTGATGTCATCCATAGCGCATTTTCAGACACTGCTTATGAGAGTTGCCACCAACCTCTGCACAGACAAATTGTTGTTCTTATCGTCTGCTGAGGTCTTTTTCCATCCCTCTTCGGTTTTCACCCAGCTCTGGCCCGGGGACCTCCAGTCCTGTCCGAGAAAAGGCATCCTCACTTTGTAGCGAAAAACTTTAAATTGGTGTTAAAAAGTCAGGCGATCTACAGAAGTTGTTTTGTTGGGGCGCAGCGAGCGTATCTTCTTGTCTTTGTACTCTTGTGTTGTCATTGCGCAGCTGCTTATATCCCCAGAAACTGAACCCGGAAATACCTAGACTCCGCCCACTTTGGAAACTTCGCTCCAGCACGTGGCTTTGTTTATGAACCCTCGGTGTTGCAAAACCGCTTGGACAGGCGAGCAGAGGTAACATGGCGTCAGAAAACATGGGAGTGTGTCCATGTAGCACACCCCGAATGTGCTTCCCGGTCGTTGTTCTTCACAGAGGTTGTGTTTAGAGCCATTTCTGTGCGTGTTTGGAATTTAAGGCTATTACGTAACAGCCCACGGCGCAGCAGCGAAGGGGGAGGGGTAATCATCATACACACATGTACAGTATAGATACATTCTCTTGAAGCATGTGATGGGGTAGAAACCACAAGTTACTTGAGCTTTTCGGTCAGAGGGGGGGAGGACACGTGTGCAACTTAAAGGGTGGGTTTATGAATCAAAATGCTCAAAAGTTGTTGTTGTTTGTTTACTTTTTATAGCCTTCAGTATGAACCATTATTGTACTCAAGAAATTTGGGGGAAATAGACCAGTCAGTAAGGTAGCTGTGAATTTACCTGATTCTTAGTCTCTAAATTTTATAACTAGATGAAGTTGTCCTTTGTATTCGCCCCACACCTCAGTCGGAATTCTTTGTGTGCTAAAGTACTCTAACCAAAACTAAGAAATTCATGCAAATTTGCTAAGATCTCATTGTTGACTTTGTGCTTTTGTAGATACTGTGTAAGTAAGTGTTAGCAGGCCACTGGGTCAGCTCTTATCAGCTTAAGTACACAAATACAGGAGGCATAAGCATGTCAAATTGCCAATGAGGAAATCACATTCAAGTCACATTGTGTGTTGATCTGTCCTGTGCATACAGTATGTGTAGAGGAAGTGACTGTCGTGAGTGATAGTCATGGCTTCTTGGTAAATGCCAAAGGGGCTTTAGGTGTCAATGACCAAGCTGCCAATCTTGAGGTGCCTCAAAACTTATGACACAAACCTCAAACGTGCCGGTCATAGTGCACAGTGCATGTGGCTGGGACATTTTTAAGAACCAATCAGACAAAATGGGAAGCATGAACTATTTTTAGTACTATGTCGAGTTAAAACTGATTCACTAGTTAAAACAAAATGTGTAATGATGGAGAACAATCATTTAAAGTATTTATTAGTTGGTTACAGAATAGACATGTTGCTTGTAATAAAATGACAGCAAGATTTGATGAGTTACTTTTCCACAGTGTTTTATGTGGTTAGGCTGCTGGTCTTTTGCACTGCTGCGTGGTCTGACTTACTGATAAAGTGTTGATGGCTTCAGACTCATCTCAGCATGTGGCAGGACACTGTCTGAAGCTTTGAATTCAGCCCAGCTTTCGGATCTGTTGATTACTTTATTCTCTCCCAGTTTCTCAGTGTGTTCTTTGGAAATAATAGTTTATTGTCAAAAATAGCTGTTTTCGAGAAATTGCTTTAGAGAAATTGCTTCTTGGTTGTGACAGTTACAAGTTTGTGTCATTTGTTGGACCTAGACATAAATGTGCCCTTGTGGTTTAGCACAAATAGTATTTCCTCTTTTTTGCTTCCTTTTATAAAGCAGAACAAAGAACAACAACAAAACCATCAGAATTGATTTGAGAGTTTCATGTCATAAATGTTCTGTAACATGATATGACTTGTGTTAGTTTTTAGGTTTAACAGATATTATTAATTTACTTCTGAGCTCAACCTCGTATTCCTTGGGGTGACAGTAGCTCAGACTGTGGAAAGAGCCATCTATAAGTGGAAGGTACCGACTGTCATTGTGTCCTTGGCCAAGACACTTCACCTGCCTTACCTCTGGGAATGTGGTGAGCGATGAATAATAGTGAAATAGTGAATGAATAATACAATGTAATATTGTCTTTGAGTGTCCAAAAAGTGCTTTAGAAAAACTAATGCATTTTTACTTTTATGCAGGACATATAAATAGTGTCCATCTATTTGTATCTTTTTATACAGCACTTTTCTCCCTAGAGCAGGCACTCAAAGCGCTAGACAAGGTGGGTGAACTGTCTTGCCCAAGGACACAATGACACCGTGCACCTGCGGGAGCCGAGATTCGAACCCCCGACCTTCTGGTCACGAGATGATCCGCTCTACCATCTGCGGCACTGTCGCCCCATAATTTAGTGTCCATCCAACAGGGACTGACCACTTCTTCCATTTAATCACATCTTTTATCTCTCCTTCAAGTGCCATAGCAAATCATCTGTCGGCCTCCTAGAGTTATGTGATGATCCCCTCTTGAATGGAGAGTTGGGTCAAGCAGGGCCTACGTAATACAACCCTTCCCATTTATTCATTTAGCTTGTAACTGGCCCAAACATTACAGTATCCTCAACTGTCCTCCTCTGCCAGTGTATTATTTCATCTATCTGATCAGTGTTTTCTTACGTCTATTGTAGCATTTGAAAACAGTGACGTGATATGAATGTAGCACTCTCTCAGCTATTTTTGAGCTCTACCATTGCAAAAGCTGTTGGAACAGGTGCATCAGTCATGTCTGTGTTTTGATGTGTCACTAAAAATATATGCGAAAGGTCACACTTTCACTTTTATACGATACAATACAACAAGTATATACAATGTTATGAACTGTTGCCAGCAAATTGGAGCTTAATAGTTTATTGAAAAATGTACATGTGTATATCCAGGCAGCAACAATTTTGAAACTCCTTATTATAATTCTCAAAGTGTGAA
Source organism: Lesueurigobius sanzi (assembly GCA_900303255.1). NCBI lineage: Eukaryota > Metazoa > Chordata > Actinopteri > Gobiiformes > Gobiidae > Lesueurigobius > Lesueurigobius sanzi. The sequence continues at coordinate 10,580 of OMNZ01070112.1, read as the reverse complement.
TATAAAATATATAAATACATATCCCCCTTGTATAATAAGGATCATGTTAACACCAGGAAAGTCCCGACAAGTGCTGGGTCAGTTGGTTAGTTGTCTGACTCACTGCTCAGAGGTAAATTTAGTGAAAAGGTGTTTTCCGTAGCTTCACCTGCCCAAACCCATCCTATGCCTATGTTTCAAATGCACACAGCATCAATGGGATTTCAAAGATAATCAGTACTTGTGTCCCTTTTCACCACCTGCGCCATGATGTGTTGTGATGTTGTGATTTGTGAAGACAGCTGCTCAGTGTGTCCTCCAGAACTCAATCCCAAACACATACGCACACAAACACACACCTGTTGCTGCTCCTCCTCCACGATTTCATCACTCGCTCGCGTTCCTGGCCTCTAGATGTGTCCCTAACATCTGCCAGCTTGCACGGCAACGGGCCCCGCCTCACGTGGTGCACCATTTGCCGTCTTGTTTGTTTCTCAAAATAACGTCAGATCACCTATAGTTTTTTCCAGCCCTCCGTCCCCCTCCCTCCCCCCCTCCCCCCCTCTCTCTCCCCTCCATTCCATTGGCCAACTCATGACCCAGTGAGTTCTGAATTCAAAGAAAGGCACTGCATGTGATTCCATGTGGTCACATCGTGTTTACAAAGCAGACACCTGCCATTGATAAATCCTGTTACGTAAAAGTAAAAGATTCTCATTTATGTCACTTCTTTACTTTACCCATTGTGCACTAATAATCAAATCCAAAACTGTCAACCCTTTGTCCATTTTTTAGTTTTTACACTGACCTTTGTATCTCTATTTATGAAATATCTAGTATTATAATATTAGACAATATCAATCAATCAATCAATCAATTTATTTTCCTCACACATTTCTTAGATTCGGTTTCTTCTTTATAAGCACATTTCACAACTGACAGGGTCACTTTTTTGGGTCATAGTCATAGAAATACTAGAAAACCAGCCTGTAAACCATGAAATTGACAATAAATGCTTTATATTTAGATGGACAGTATTATTTCCACAAATGTTAACGTTTGCAATATAATAAAGTAAGATAAAGTAGAAAAAACTAATTTCATTCCACCACTAGGACAAAAATCAGGTATAGCCCCTTTAAAGATTTCTAAATACATACTGAACATATACTTTTACTACCTATTTATAATAGACCTTTTTCCTACTTGATGCTGTACTGGCTGTTTCTCCATTATGGGACA
>OMNZ01070109.1:15470-36826 GCA_900303255.1 Lesueurigobius sanzi | reverse complement strand
AGAGGCTGCATTGCAAGCAACACATTCCATCATAAATGTGTGCTTTTGTACAGTGCCAATGATTTAGATGAGTTGTTGAGCAACAATTCAAAACCAAACCACAGTGAAAAAATCACAAAATTATTTGCATTGCAATAGTTGAGCTATTACCAAAACAATAGGCCATAGTACAGAAACAATCCAAGCACAAAACAGGAAGAGCGCGTCACCTGACCTCCCAACATGCACCTGTCCTCTGTACAGACTTTCTCTTTCTCTCAGAACAAAGGTCTTGGATGTGAACAGGTAGGTTATATTTACTAATAATGAATAATAATGGGACAGAGTTATAACTTAGTTTGCTCTCTTCCATCTCTGCTGAACTCTGAACAATAAAATACAACTCTGACTGTGGACGTGAGAGGAGAGGGATAAAGCAGGGGTGGAAATAGCACCACCCAATTGTGTGGTGAGAAGTTGTAATTGCACCATTGTGTATTCTATAAATAAAGCGTGGAAGTTCTGCAGCCGTTAGTTGAATATATGAGATTGGTCTGTGGGGGCCCCTACCAATTTGGGGGCCCCAAGCAGCTGCCTGATTTGCCTAATGGCAAGGGACGCCTCTGGTCATTCACTTTATAAATAATCAACAAAACCATCGAGGCAGGGGGTACTCGTAGAATAAATGAAAGGCCCAAGGAGTATGCAAGGCAAAAAAGGTTGGAAACCACTTCTCTATAACCTGGCAGAAGCCAGATTGATATGTGTAGCTCTAAATTGAGTTCTACACGTTATCAATCTGGAAAGTCTCCCGTGCAAACTGTCCGTGAAAAAGAGGGACAATCAGTACAAGACTTTGAGGTGAGTACACACCTTCCTAAATGCGGTTTCAGCCAATCATAGCAGCAAGTCATGTGACGTATCACCCGCAGCAGGAAATCTAGGGAGGAAAAGCACAAACATCTTTTCCATCTACAAACGCACAACGGGCTTCCTCTTGCTCTTTTTTTTAAACGAGAAATGGTCTGTATTTCAGCTAAAATAGAGTCAATTGCGGCATCTACGAAGTCCTCCGAGGTAGCCATGTTTATTTTTGCCAGGGCTGACTGTTGTCATACCCACATATCCCGCCTCCAGCTACACAGCAGCATGTCATTGGTCCGAACCACTGGTTGTGTCGAGACGCACCTATCAGCTGCCGCCTTTCAAGATGGATTTGTTGAGACTGAAAATTCAGATCTCGCAACAATTCATCTTGCAGCACAAGGTTAACTCTACAGGTGACACCAGCAATTTTGTAAAGTTGGATCAATTTGATCAATAACTTAAGTGATTTATAATATTTCTAATGTACTAAAATGGATGTGGTCACTAGAAATACTGCTACACAGAAAAAATTACAAGCATTTGTTGTTTTTGTCAATGGCACTTATCTGTTTTGCAAATGAACTCTTCACTTATTTTTCAAATGGATGCTTATTCACTGTTATTATTTTTGTTCATTAGCTGCTAATTAGGGCATTCAAATTAAGCTTAAGGAGTGGATTTGCACCAAAAGACTGTCTATCCATGTGGGAGATAATTCAGAAAGCTTTTCCTAAATTACCAAGAACAGCCCAGAGCAGTTTGTTTTTCTAATGATTATATATTGACTTAACAATACAAAGCTATTAACTGTGGATTCATATTTACTCAAACATCTAAGCTGATCCACTTCCATGTGTAAAATGTGCATTAAGTACAGCTAAACACGGCAGTCATATGCAATGTAAAACAATTAACTCCAATAATATTGACATGCTCTGACCCTGACCCCGCCCACGATTAGTTCATCTGTGACCAGTGCCGGCCTCGCTTTCCAAACGCGGTCACGCCCTGTGGACTTTAACCTGCGCCACACAGGAAATGACATCATCACAGGGGCTCGCCGCTCCCAAACTCCCGCTGCGGCTTGGGCAAATCCACAAATAGACGTTCGTTTTGGTTTTTCCGAATCTGTCTCATGTAATGCCACTGTACATGTGTGCAGTTGTGCTCATAAGTTTACATACCCGGGCAGAATGTTTGTTTGTTTTTTAGCTATTTTTCAGAGAGTATGAATGATAACACAAAACCCTTTTTTCTCTCATGGTTAGTGGTTGTGTGGAGCCATTTATTGTATCTTTTCAAATCATAATGAAACAGAAACTACCCACATGTCCCTGATCAAACGTTTACATATTTTGCATCTGGAAACAAACTCAGGACTCTCTTTTTTCAGAGAGTCCTGTATTTCAGCTGAAGTTATTTGTGGGTTTTTCTTTGCACCTGAAAAAGTTTCTTGCCAGTTGGGGCTGATCATATACATTTTAGATCAGGGACATTTGGTAGTTTCTGTTTCATTATGATTTGAAAAGAGTAAACACAGTTCTTTGACAATAAATGGCTTCACACAACCACTAACCATGAGTGTTGTCATTCATGTTCTCTGAAAAATGGCCAAAAATCCAAAATTCTGCCAGGGTATGTAAACTTATGAGCACAAGTGTATATTATCTCTACAATTGATTGATTTTTAATATAATGAATTGCACAGGCTGTAACCATGGACCATTCATTAGACAGAGTGGGGTTAAGACAAACACATGGAGGTAGGAATTCCCGGCCTGTGTCCTATAATAATTTAGTTTTAATACATTTTTCTCAACTGGTGGATCGGGACCCAAAAGTGGGTCGCAGAACAATTGTCAGTGGATTGAGAGAGCCTTTCCCTGGGATTTCCCCCTCCCAATAAGAATAAAAACCCTATGTTACACAACAACAAAAAATGCATATCTTCATCAGTTAAAATTACTCAAATTAAGTATTTCATAATTTGGGAATTTTGACTTGCCAAGTTAAAATTCTGCCAGTGCAATAAGTGTGGTTGTACTTAAATAATAATAAAACTTGTTCTCCCCATGTCTGCATTATAGTTTCCTTCTTACCACCTAAACATGCACAATAGGGTCCCTCAAGCCTAGGACCAGGATGAATGAGAGTGGGACAAGGGATGTGCTTTTTTTCCCCTATGGTTTTCATTCTTTCATCATGACCAGTTCCTCTATTTTGAGACACCCATATGATTTTATTCTAGATTAACCATTCAGAGCCAAATATGTTATAATATTTGATTGTAATTACAGCTATTTCAGGTTAAAAGGTGAATAGATTGAGATGACTTGTGAACTTGGCTGCACTTATTATAATATACGTTTCCTTTTGCTGTTCCCCGTGCGCGTCTCACTTGATGGAGTAGAGTCTGTGCCCTTGTTATTCCTGCATTATCTTGTACTCTGCAAAGTCTATCTCTCCTTTCATTACACGTTTAATAGAAAGTTAGGAACCATTTTTCTTCCGCTGGTTTTTGTGCCTCGTGTCCAATTTGTAATGGGCCAAATTTTTCACTCCACTCAGAGTTTGGCCTTGGACGCGCTCGGGGGAATAGCGCTGTAGCCTCAGAGCACATGACATAATTATTTTGATTTTGTCCGGGCTCATATTTAATCAAAGAGAGGACATTTTAGGAGAAAACACAATTAAGAGCTGCGTTTTTCATACAAATGGCATTAGTTTGCTCTGACCTTACAAGTTTGTGGAGGTGGAGGTGATGGAGGTTTGGATGCATGTTTGGATCTGCTTTGAAATAGTTACTTTATTGTAATTTCCATATATTTTGGGTGTTTTTTACTACTATACTGGATTGTAAAAAATATATATATATATATAAAAAATTACTACTAAGAAGGTAGCATCAGAAAACCTGTGTGAAAGTTAAGGGCTATGGCAACCTTTACACAAAAACCATCTGAACCAAAAGCACAAAAGTGGCGTTTCGTTCTCATTTTTAACTCCACAAATAGCTAGGCGGCAACATGCACTTTTCACCCTTTACACAGTGATGCGAGAGTGGACCGTTTTTAAGATTTCCTCTCTGGAGGGTGGTTTCACTTTTTTGCTTTTTTAACCCACAAAAACACCATTACCATCTAAACCAGTGGTTCCCAATCAGGGGTACGGAGACCCCAGGGGGTATTTGGAAGAGAAACATGGATTGTATTTTTGATTATGTTCAAAGAAAAGTTATTTACAACATTTAACTGTAAACTGTGAGAGTTTGAGAATTTGGGGGTATTTAGCATCTTTTAACTTATAAATGAATATAATAATAATAATAATAATATAATGAATAAATAAAATATAACACGATACAACCCCGAGTGTTGTATCGTGTTAAGTGCCCTTTAGTTTGCACCCTAAATTCTCCTTTCTTTTACTATACTGTAATACTGTATGTAAACAGGAGATAGACGATGGCCCATTCGCCCCAGTACTGGGAAATGTACCAGTGAATTCAAGATGGTGCATGTTCCTAAAAAGAAGCTCCGCCCTCGAGCCTCCATCGTTCTACTCATAGGTCAATTAAAGCTGCCAAAAAAAAATGGATTCACACAAAAAACAGCGTGGTTAGAAATTTTTCACCCCCTTCATGTTGCACAGGATGAAAAGCCAGCTTTAGAAAATATAATATTCTCAGGAGCCAGGCATTTAGGCTGTACAGTCCCTATAGAAAAGAAAAGAAAGAAAGAACGAGACGGACCATGTTCGACCATTGACTGTAATCCAATCCAATACAAGTTCCTCCTCTTCATATACAAGTTTCTCCGTGTCCCTCCCTAACTTGCACTAAGCACCAGCCCTTGGGGGACCGAGCCTTCACTAGACCTAGAACTCACTCCCACAACCCATCAGGAAGTCGGGACTCACCACAAAACTTCAAATCACTCCTCAAAACACGACTGCTCAAACAGGCTTTTCCTTAACTCTTTACTGTCTCTCAGTGTCCAAAAACCACTATACAATAATAATATAATATAATAATAATATACAATACCCTTCCCAAATTGTAGATGTGTATGTGAATTACAAATGGTCTAGTCCAGGTGTAAACACTGCAGCTCCTTATGATTCTCGAGCTTGTTCAGAAAAATAGTCATAAAAGTAATGCGCTGACACTCTACTTATCCAAACAGTTACCTAATATGTCACTGTCGGCCTCTCCAGCTGTGTTGTGTCTCTCTTTAGCTGCTCTCGTGGCTCGTCTCCGTGTGACGTCTGTTAAACTTTAATGTGGAGTCAGTCGCTGAGCTCTGGTGTCACTGTCACTGCCCCGGCTCTGACACGGGGGGCCGGGGGAAACCAGCCGAGCGAGTCCTTTCCACTATAATTGATCCGATATCGTCTTTTTATGATGCTCTAACTATAAAGTAATCAGCGAGAGTGAAGGACTTAAGTAAAAGTCACTCTAAAAGCACAGAGTGAAATGTTTAGAGAGGTTTAGAGAACTTGCTAATGTAATAGTTATACTTTGCATCAGCCTTTCCCAAAGTCCATTGCGTCCAGTGCATACTAATTTGAAGATCTCCTGGGGACCCCTTTTAAAAAATCAATCAATCAATTCAAAAGAAAATGTCATGTTTTTCCTTCATGATATTAAATACAAATAGCAGTGACTATATAGGTTCAAATATTGATCTTAATTAAACAAATAAATGTGAACCAAATGTGAATGATGTGTGGAGTCTGTGGAGTCGTTATTTAACTTTGGAAGGCTCCTCTGAAATGCCTTTGAGGCCCCCAGTAGAACCACTGCTGTACTATGATTGTTGACGATTGGAGAGTTCTTCCACTATTCTGAAGACCGCTTTTACAGATTTGTCACTGACTACAAACCAATTTGAGACCTGTACAGTCCAGTAACATGAGTACCAACCTTTAGATTTTTAATGATTTGCCAATAATTGAGAAGGAAATTTTATTTGTATGGTGCTTTTCATGAAAACAATTTATCCAAAGTGATTCAGAAGGGACAATCATGCAGTCAGTTCATACTCAATGTTGCCCTAGAGTTAGATTGACTAAATGATCTCAATGTATATACTGTACATTCAATTCAATTTATTTTGTATAGTCCAAAATCACAACAAAGTCGCCTCGCAAGACAATTAGTGAATATTAATAGTCCTGTCCTTAGACCCTCCATCTCGGCAAGGAAAAACTCAAAAACCCATTGGGACAAAAGAAGAAACCTCGGGGAGGTCCACATGAAGGGGGGGTTCCTCTCCCAAGGACGGACAGGCTGGACGGGGGTGGTGGGGATTGGACACATACACAATGCCTCCCATGATCCTTCCCACGATGGCCGCTCCTTGGTGGTGTGTGTTCCAATCGTAGTTCCAATCGTAGTTCGCAGGAGACGTCGGACATTGAGTGACAGAAGTGCACTCTTCTGCGCCAACAGACCTTCGGCTGCCAAAACCTCTCACCACTCTCCCAATCTACCTGGTATTACCACATAGTCCTCCATCCTGGCATTAATCAGGCCCATCCCTATTTAGCTTCTGAGATCAGACTCATTCGCAACTGTAATACAACATACAATACTCAACATACAATAAATTGAACGTAACCTAAGCCGCATTAAAGTAGTTTCTATGCACCTTTGGCAAACGTTTTGGCTTTGTCTTACATTTCGCATACTAACATGAGAAAACCCTATCCGTTAATCAATTGTTGTCAGTGATATGCAAATATACCCCATTCATTTTCTTCCCCACACTAATCTGTCAAACCTGGACACCTCTGCAGAACCATCCCTGTCTACAGAACAAATGATCATGATAATTTATTTGGCTCATATCACCAGTGGATATGATGAATGGTGAATATGCATATCTTATTTCTTGGCACGTCCATGTGCAAACGTTGGTATGCTTGTCGACGCTTGTTGCTGCTAAACCTTTCTTTCATCTGAATAATATCATTTAAAACCCACATCCAGTAAGCTTCCAAATCATGTCATAAAAGCTTGTTTGGTCGTCAAGATGTTTGTTCTTAGCACAAACCTCACTTTATATGTTTTTTACAGCTACAAAGTAATACAGCCCTTGTCAGCTACTTTGCTGTCTACATCTTTTTGCAGTCTTATCATAATAATTCAATGAAGTGGTTCAACTAAGTTATCAAACATTAGTAACTGTTTTCCCATTAAAATTCCTTTTTTCTTCGGTCGAAAACATCTGTATCGAGTTTGCGGTACTTTGCATTGATCTTTCACAATCCTCTACCTCCCTGGAAGTGTCCTCATGACTTCACACTGACCCGCCGCTCGTTTCACCCAGCCCCGTCAACAATCCAGCTCTGTCTTTTCATTCTGTGCGTTTTAATGCAGAGAAAAAGAGCATGAAGTTTGCACAATGTTTTCAATATGATCACAAGAGAACCAGCGCAACTCCCACACAAAGAGTTGACTTATTCTCGGGGTCAGTCTGTGTGTACACATGTGAATATGGCCCCGTGGCGTCCCGGCCGGGGGGTAGAAAGCTGAAATGCATCATGGGGTTGTTTGTTTAATTGCAAATGGACCGTAATCAGAGGTTGAATGGTTGCAATTAGCAATTCGCAAAGGTTGCAGGTACTCATATATTGCAACATGTCCTACAAGTAACAAAGGATCTCATAGACTTATTGCGTAACTCTTGCTAACCGTTTTGTACCCGAAAAAATAGCAGTAACTAGCTAACTATCTGCAGACAGAACAAGTTTAATCAGTAATCATGTCGGCCAGTATATCAGCTATCGGGCTTTCCAACTCCCTTTATATCTGTATCAACATTGGACCCCAAAAGTCCATTGCAGTCAGAAAAGTTGAATTGCTTCTTCATCTTCACAAAAACTAAACCTACACCCAAAGTTTTGTGCTTGTTTTCCTTCCCGGCCGTTTGTGCTGCTCTTGAATAGTCGGCGGCCCACCACAGCGCTGTCTTTGTCGGGTTTCCATGGCAACGGTTGAGTCATTTTGCGGCGAGGGTGATGATGTAAACAGTTTGAGGAGAGCGTAGGTGACTTAACCCCGTGTAACATTGTGACGTCCGAAAGGCCTCGTTGGACTTAACAGAATCTATTAAATCTATTGTGTTTGTTTCCTGGCCTCAAAGCACCTCTCAGGCCCATAGTTGCTGTTTTACACATCGCAACACGGTGAAAACTATATAGGGAATCCGTGTTTTGTAGGATAAATGCTTCTTTGAAAAAATACATAAAAAGTGCAAGTAAGATCTGATGATGAATTAAGTTGTAAGATAAACATGGACACCAACTTAAAATCCATGATATTTTCACACTTTCTCCAGTTATTTTTCGCCTAAACTGAGCTACAGTGCTTTGTGAATAATGATTAATTACATAATTATTTTATTCTTTGAAGTTTGAAGATTTCTTTCTTGTCTGTGATAATCGAGGCATGCTCCGATGACCACTAGAGCTGCATTTTTGAACAAAGTCTTTATTTTGAAACCAATATTAATCAGAAAACAAGACAGCAGTGGTTTTAGAGTAATTCAATTAGTTTTGTACATCAGTATGTTGCCCAGTATGAAGCAGACATTTATGAAAAGACCTTGTGTACTTACCTAATTATCAAAACCTTTTTATCAATTGTGAACAAGCAGCTATAATTCATTACGGTCACGGTATTCCTCTCTGAAAGTTTTGGAGTGAAAAAATGGGATGTTCAATGCATTAGGAAAGTTAATAGTGTTAGTTCTCAGTCGTACAGGAGTTGTCCATCGACAAGTAGTAGAGCGGGCCATCTTGTAACTGGAGGGTTAACTGATCGATTCCCGCAGGTGCACACTGTCGTAGTGTCCTTGGGTAAGGCACTTCACCCACCTTGCCTCCAGTGTCTGCGTACACTGGTGTATGAATGAGAGTGTGAATGGGTGAGTGGTTCCTTGATGTAAAGGGCTTTGAGTGCCTAAAGCAGGTATAAAAGCGCTATATAAATGTGGCCATCGTAGAACAATTTTGCATCTCAGTTCAAGTTTGCGTCTCAGTGCTGACGAAGTTCTTTGGATGAAGAACGAAATGTCCTACACTTAAACTACAGTGTACAGATAAAGTCTGAAGAATCTTTGCCTACGATAGGAAAGTTGAAACAATTGAAAATGTACCTACTCCCTCTTTCATCCGTTAGCCCTTAAACCCAAGGCACTTATGATTGTACAATATTAATATAAATCAACTGTTTTGGCTGTGAAGAGGAATGCTCATGATTTATCAGCTAATCACCATCATTGGCTTAACCAATTAAGAGGAATACTATCAATTGAGTCATTAAGCTGTAAAGAAGAGAGAAGATTGTTTTGTGTCTTGAGTTAATCATTCTACTTCCTTCATTATGGTTCATTTCTGTAATAAAGCTCTTGTCTATATAAAATGTATTGGGCCATTAGTTACAGCCAGTGGTTAACAATCAATCACCAATCATTCGGTAAGGCGACCGATAATAATAACATAATCCATGACTTGCTCTACGTGTAATTATGAACCACAACAATTACAAAGAACAAGCTGCGTATCGTCATGTCTCCCACAACATCAGCTGTCGTTCACAATTCAGTGTAGCATGATTCAGCAGACTTATGAATATTCAATCAGGAGCGATGTAACTGTTTCCCAGAATGCACATCAGCTCCACACCCTGCTCCCGTTTCCACCGTCATCTCCTCCTCGCTCGGCTGATCTCTCTCTGTGCATTCCTTGGGACGCACCGAAACCCACAGGTCACAAACACCCTCTCCGTGTCGCTTCACGCTCCCCGTTGTAAGTTTGACGCTGGCCATTGAGTTGATTTACTCTCGTCTCGCGTGTCGCCTTCGAGGGCCGCGACAGCCCTGCGTCGTTTTCCCGTCGAGGCGTTCAGTCATTATTGATGCGGGACGTCCCAGAGCTGTGGTGCTTGAGATGACAGAGGATGGGACGTTAGCGTGTTAGTGGGGGGATTATGTGGCGACACTCTGCACAATGGCGTCGCTTAAAAGCAGATGCACTTTTTTTTTGCCTTCTATGTATGTTTTCTCCCTCGACCCGAGCCTTTCCAGTGCCTCGGAGCGGTCTACGGTCCAGAAATAGCAGCGCGTTTACAGGCAGCTCCTGTAGCATACATAACAAGGCTTTGACCCACTTTGTTGACTGCCTAAGTGTTTTCCTCTGTTGTTGTTTTTTTTGTTTGATTGTTGTCGCTTGCGTTTCCCCACATCTTCACATCTCTCAACAATGCAGTGTCACATACGGAGAATCTGCAGCTAGTGAAACAAAGGCTCATGGGATCAGCTGCTGAAAGGTCAGGCAGAATTGAGGGGAGCTCTAGGACACATGCGGGGTCTGATTGGCTCATAAACAATAAACTACTATTATTAACATTTCAAAGGAGTTCTGCAGATTACTTTACATCTATTTCCGCATTGACTGCCATTACATAGTGTAGTTTATAAGGTCATGCATAAAACAGCTTGATAGCAGCAGTCGGCTTACAAATGTTGTCATTTGGACTGGGTTTTGAAAGCTTTTGTTGCTGTGGAACTATGAACTGCACCAAACAGCTTTATGGCAGTGGGTGTGTTTATTTACTATCCTGGATGATTTCGTTTTCACGGAACCAGAGTTCAGCATCGTTTTTCTTGGTGACTGTGCAACTTGCAACACCTGTGCACTACAGCGTGTCACTGTCCTCTACAACAGTGATTTCTTTTTTTGTCTCACGTACCCCTTGGGTCTTTCATTTATGCTCTGAGTACCCCATGCTTCGATGGTTTCGTTGATTAGTGAGAAAGTGACAAAAACTCCAATTTATCTGGTAAAAGACGCTAAATACTCTCAAAATCTCATTCTTTAGGGTGGTATCTCACCGGTGGAGACTTTCTGGAGACTCCGAGACTAAAGGGCCTATCTCACTTCCCATTGAGACTAGTTTACAGCCTGAGGTAGACTTGAGTCTCCGAGACGTCTCTGCGGAGTCTCCTGGAGACTAGCCAGGTCTCCAGGGAGTTTCGGGAAATTCAAACATGTTTGAATTTTTCAGAGGCTTGTCTCAGAGAGGTCTCAATTCAGTTGCGGCAAAGTCTCAGAGACGTCTCAGAGACTTCTCGACCTCATTGATACATCTCCCCGGTCATGGACAAAATAAGTCTCTACGAAGTCTCCGCAACTGAATTGAGACCTCTCTGAGACCTGATGGAGACTTGAAACAGTCTCCAACTAGTCTCCCGCAACTCCCTGGAGACCCAGGAGACTTCGCGGAGACGTCTCGGAGACTCAAGTCTCCACCAGGTTGAGAACTAGTCTCCAGGCCGGTGAGCTAGGACCTTTACGGTATTTTTTCTTTAAAATGTCTTTTCTTTGACCATAATAATCAAAAATACATTTTGATTAGTCTTATTTTTGATCTGAAATGATTCCAAGTACCCCCTGCTAACCTCCGTGCCCCGGTTGGGAAACCAGGGGCACAGCGACCCCCTGGTCGCCTGTAGATTTTAGTGTTTGTGCCATGATGGAACAAAATCCCATCATGTTGGAGAGTCTACAACATGATGGAACTTCACATTTTGCCCTGTGAAGATGAAAATGGACAATTTTTGAAATGTCAAGTGTTTATGTATAAGAATGTTGTGGACTCCTGGAGTATTTTTGTATAAAAAAGGGCTAACTCTATGCATATCATCAATGATTTGAGTCAAGAGAAATATATTAAATGTAGACCAAAAGGAAGTGTGACTTATTGACATTACAGTTTGCTACTACCAATTTTTACTTACTGTAATGCATGTAATAGTATTATATTAAATTGCTGCTAATTTTGTGTGTTTGTATTGAAAAAAGTGGGGATTTCTTTGGCACAACAGTGTCATTATAATGAGATAATAATGACATAAATGTCTTGAGTGGTAAACAGTGCTCAGTGAGCTGGCCTCCTTGGTGTCATATGAAATCATTTCATTTCTCTCTTTACAACCACATGCCTTTGTTTGTTGTAAAAACAAAACAAACAGACAAACAATAAACTACTTTCATATTGGCTCTGAGCTAAAACAGTTTGCAGGCATGTTTTGTTAGTGAATCATCCTGTAGTTTGTGCATGTTTCCGCCAACTCTACCTTTGGACACATCACTTGAGTTGAGCTCTGTGGATAATGACCCAAAGTGATGGTGTTTCTTGCATTATTAATGAGAGGTGCATCGTTAAGTGTCTGGTCAGTCGGTCGGCGTGTGTGGGCAGTGGCAGTGTCAGTGTCTGAGGAGATAAGTTTAGAGCTGATGACTCACTCGGGGTTTCCTCTCTAGTCATTTGTGCTCTTTGGCCACAGCAAACTGCAGCGTCCTGTGACAGCAGAGTGACATAAGCAGCAGTCAGCTCTTCTCCATGATGCAAACATATGGCACCTTTGTGAACTAAGACAAAGGGAGATAATTAGTAAAATTAGTTTGGAAAAAATAAAATTCCATCCATAAAGAGAGATGAGGCAAGGCAAAGGCAAGGAACATTTATGTGTAGAACGCCAATTCAAAGTCACTACAATATTTATTAATTTGCTTGATACCTGATGAAGGTAAGCTGTGTAAGTAGCCATAATTTCCATGGTTTGACTGATAGAATCATTCAATCAATTTATTTTTGTATTGCCCAATATCACAACAGGAATCTTCTCAAAGGTCGTTATAGATGCCAAAAAACAGCAACAAATCAATATCAAACAAATGAAATGAACAGATGTAATGTCACACAAATATAATATCCAATATATAACGTCCTACTGCAAGTTGAGAAGAGCCAGAGTCCCAGCCTCCGTTATGTCCAACTTCTACAGAGGGACTATAGAGAGCATCCTGACCAGCTCCATCACTGTGTGGCACGGCGCCAGCACTGCCTCCTGTCGAAGGAGCCTCCAGCGCATCGTGAGAGCAGCCGAGAAGATCTGTGGAGCCCCTCTCCCCTCTATTAAGGACATGTACTCCACCCGTCTCACCCGCAAAGCCATCAAAATCGCCAGGGACCTTTCGCACCCATCACACAGTCTCTTCAGGGTGATTCTTCAGCCTTCAGGGAGGAGACTGCGGAATCTACGGGTCAGTTCCAGTCGACCGAGGAACAGTTTTATACACAGGGCCATCAGGAAGCTGAACTCTCTCCCCTCCCTCCCTCCCCTCTTTCCCCTCCCCCCGCTCCACAATCAAGGATGAGAGAAACATAATTTCGAACCATTCGATTGGTTTGACAAATAAAAAAATAATCTTGAATAGATGGTTCCTAGGCCGACTACAGTCCCGTAGCTGTGTCCAATCCAGTCCCACAGCCACTGATGCTGTTCAGTCTCACAGTGACCAACAGCCAGGGATCCTCATCAGCAGATGGGGGTGGGACAGAGAAAGTGAACACAATGAACAGAGTAAAGGTAAAACAAAATATTCCAGCATAGTTTATATAGTAAGAAGAACAAGAGGATATGCCTCAATGTATCACACTTGCCCTAGTATTATAGCTCCTATAGCAGCATTGCGGATGCTGTAGGTTTAGTACTGAGCCTAGCTACCCTGACCATAAGCTATTTCGAAAAGGAACGTTTTGAGCCTAGTCTTACAGATGGAGCCTGTGTCTGCTTCTTTAACATGAGATGGAAGTTGATTCCATAAAACCGGAGCTTGGTAGCTGAAGGCTCTTTTTCCTATTGTGCTTTGAGAAAAGTGTCGATCACCAGTAGTTCTGCGTTTTGAGAGCGAAGTGCTCTGTTTGGCTGATATGGCACTATAGCTTCTTGGAGATGGATTGGAGACATCCCATTTATGGCCTTATTATGTGAGAAGAAGGATTTTAAATGTACTTCTGAACTCAACAGGACCCCAGCGGGGGGGCTAGACTTGTAGAAGCATTATTGATATGAACTCACAGGTAGCACCAAGTCAAATATAATACTTTTTAATGCCATTTTAATGCTTAAATATGTGTTTGTAATGCCACAAATACAAAAATCCTGGTCCAATTTCATCTCGTAAGATTTGCAAACATTCCATCAAACAGAGGAATGAGGGGGATTTTCCCTATTCTAAATCAAATTGGACACAACAAGCAACTTTTGAGCAAAGAAATCTTGCACAATGTTAGCCAAAGCTGCTGTTTCATGTGTTTGTATTGTCGGCAAACTCATGCAGTAAAAGAGCATTGTCGTTATTTATACCAGTTTGAATCCAATTAAATGATTTTAATGACAGGCCTTTATAACTAGCACAATTGCCCCATAGACACCCTGTTAACTGTAGTGACAAGAGGTAAACGAAGAAACAAGGATTCTTCAAGGATAGTGGATTCTTCAAGCTTAATCTTGTATGTTTTAATGGGCTATGGATTTGCCTCTCATATAAAAGTTTGAGTCCAATGTCTAGGCGCTACATCTTTCCCATTTCCTCAACAGACCTCTGTGCTCTAGCCAGTTTGTGAATCATAATTAGCTACACAAATGCTGATAGGTTTTGCGGTATTTTAGTTATCCCGAGCTCCTGTAAAATGCCGATCTGAGCAGTGGCTGGGTCCTCGTGGCACACATCCAGGAAGCGCTGCCTAATGATCTGCCCCATTATGAGGAGAGAGGCCTTTCATGTGCGGCTCATAACTAATTTGTCACGCTCACAATCATCGATGCGCCGTCCGAGATCAGGAGGCCTTCTGATTAGAGCAGGAACAGAGGAATTTAGACTCGCATTTGTTTTTTTGTGTGACACTTAACTGCTGCGCCACTGCAAAGGCATGATGGGGATTTAGGCGCAAAGGATAATAATACATTTTATTTGTATAGCGCTTTTCTAGACACTCAAAGAGGCTTAAGATTATCGTTTGATGGAGTTGATATTGTCAAACAGAATCAGAAATGTAGAGCGGTGGATTTTGGCTTTAAAGTAAATTTTCCTTTAGTCTCGAGTCCCAGGGAACATTTTTTTCAATATTTATCTACTAAAAAGTTATAAAAACACTACCTGAGTCAGATACAATGATTGCTGCTAAGTTGTTTTCATCACTATTTCAGTTTTGTAGGTATTAATGCTTATTTAGCAATCATATGTGGGTCATACAGTATTTTCCATAGGAGCAATTTCTGTTCGCAATTTTCATTGGCAGTGGTGGAAAGTAAGGAAGTAAAAAGTACAAATTATAGATACTTTTACTTTACTTAAGTACATTTTATGATGAATACTTTTTTACTTTCTACTCCACTGCATTTTAAAAATGGGATAAAAAAGTATTGTATATAGTAAAAGTATTTTATTTTCAAATGTAACCTCTCTACGATGAACTGGTTTAGTCACGGTTTAGACCTTGTTTAGCCCGAACTTAGACCTAGTTTAGACCTGGTTTAGATCTAGTTTAGTCCTGGTTTAGACCTGATTTAGACCTGGTTTAGTCCGGATTTAGACAGGATTCAGATCTGTTCTAGACATGAGTTAGTGGTTTATTCGTTTACTGTAGACCCGATTTAGACCTAGTTTAGACCTGGTTTAGACCTAGTTTAGTCCTGGTTTAGACCTGATTTAGTCCTGGTTTAGACCTGGTTTAGACCTGATTTAGACATGATTCAGACCTGTTCTAGACCTGAGTTAGTCCTGGTTTAGACCTGGTTTAGACCTGGTTATGTCCTGATTTAAACCTGGTTTAGACTGGATTTAGTCCTGGTTTAGACCTGATTTTGTGGTCTACTTGTTTAGACCTGGTTTGATTCAAAGGATTAAAAATATCCTGCACATTAAACTCTTAATACTTTTACTTTTTAGTTTTAAAGTACATTTTACAGTGTATACTTTTATGCTTTTACTTAAGTAGGAATTTAATCTAATACTTTTATTTAAGTCAATCTTTGGTCCTGTATCTGCACTTTTCGGTCTCCTCTGGTCCGAAAACGAGTGCGTGGAACCATCAGCAGATTCTGGTCCACAGAATTTTGCACTAGTTGCAGTCGAGACAGCTCCTTCTTGTTTAGACATGAAAACAAACTGTTACAATAGTCTAAACGTGAAGACACACATCTACTGAATATTAAGTCAATAGTCCCCCGGCCTCTGACTTTCATTTGATCCTTACTTAACCACAAAAGCCCCTATAAATTCAGACTATTTTTCAAATGTTTTAAAGGCGTCTAGCCCCAGATGGGAAAACTATAGCACCCAGAGGGAACCTAAGGATGACCAGGCGAACTGTGTGATGACCATGTGTTCACCCTCAATTCTTAACAAAGCAGTGTGGCGCTTTTCTTCATCTTTCATTTCTTTAAATAGTGGGAGCATGATCTGTGAAAGGCAAATGTTTGTATGTCTAGCTAGTTTCAGCCAGTGGAGCAACAAATAATTGACTATATTTATTTGAATGCCACAGTCCACATTTGCAGTCTGGGCACTAAAGGCCGCTCCTTTAGTCGACCTTGCAGGCGTGTTCTGTATCAATCTTTTATTTCCGTTACCTTAACACGGTGCATACGGACACACACCTCATTTTCTTTTATGAAACTAAAAGGCTCAAAAGATGCATCTGAGAGATAATGAGACGCTTTACTAATTTCATTTTGTACATATAGCCACAGACATGGTACCCAGCAGCAACATAAAGACTAAATGTTTTCAGTTCATTTCACCATTCTCCTGATATTAGATTTGTTTACCAGCTTTTACGTGTTTCGTCCTCATCCACTGCTTTCATTTACTGTTTCTGTCCCAGAGTCTAAAGTGCTTCAACAGCCTCCGACATTTCATCTCTCCATCGCAATTCCAAAACTTTCAGATTTATGATGGGTGTTACTCGTTTGATGGTGTCTCCAGAAGGATTTCAATAGCCTTGTTTTGCTGTCTTCCTGTTGTGAAGCTGCATATGGTTCCAGTCATTGAGCAGGTGCACTTCTGGGCTCATGCGGAGATGCCTGATTGTTTCAGCGAGTTCAAATCCTTCCTTTCAAGCCTTTATTACCGTTAAAGGGAACATGTCATGCTTATTTTTTTATCTTTAAGCCATGTTATAATGATGTTACCTCTTCATAGACATATCTAAAGTAGTATGTTTCTGTAGGCTCTCAGTCTTTAGTTATTATCCCTTAGAGGAGGGTTGTTGTAGTTGTCATCTGTATCTTTGTTTAGAGTAAGGGATGTTTTGCCTTTCACCACAAAGGCTTTGTCAGTGTTGTTCTCTACCTTAAAGGCACTGTACCAGATTTGTTTATTACATATAATGAAAGAGGGCGAGAGCAAGTAGATTAAATTGATAGTTGTGGTCCAAACACATTTCTTAAATCCCATTTCTTATGGTACGTTCACATAGAACACGATGGAAGAAGAAAAATTGGATGAAACGCCCAGCTTTAATCGCTTGAATATTTTCAAAGTTACTACTTCATCGCCTGAAAAAAATTGATCTATTCGCCAGTGAATTTTGCCCATATTTTGCCTCTACTTATTTGCTTTACTGAGTGGTCATTATTTACTGAGGAAAGCCGAACAAAGGCAGCAATGGCGCGGCCCCTGGGTTCAGCATATCCTCCAGAGACACTGCGCCTGGATGAAAGCTGCTACCAGTGGCATTTCCGTGTATCCAGGCCCACTTTGAAGAGCTGTTGTCTGGCGTTGGAGCTAGCACTATCCCCCACTGTCCTCCACGCTGCCTGCCGTTCTGTCTTTGGTTAATAAATCAATCAGTGCTCAATAAAATATAGCAAAATTGTGCAATATTTTCATTTCAAAAGGTCACTGTATAGAGAATTGACCATGAAATAACAAGAGACTCGTTGAAAAATAGACTTCACCCCATTTGTGGTTGTTTTAGTTGCTGGTTATCAGCTAGCTCTAGCTCTATTAAAATAAAAAAAACAGAAACAACTTTTACCTGGCAGTCCGATCTCCTCACTTCATGTCACAGAAATGTAAGGAAAGTAGCCAGCAAGCTCATGAAAAGTCTATGTTTACAATATAGTAAAGGAAGGCAAAACAAACTAGGAAAAAATCAAGTATAGTACCTTTAAGCAGTGTTTTGCAGCATTCACATTCAGTTTTGAGTAATTCTGTTGACTTTGTCCGTTTCTTCTTCTACTGCTAAGTGCTCTGATCTGTACTTGTTGCATTATTGGCTAGATCCCATAAGGTTTTTAGAATCCATAAGTTGTCTCCGGACCCGTTCTGAGTCGCTCAGTCTACACTATTTATTATCACGGCATCATTGACTTGTTTCCGCGCAGTTAGCTGAAAACGGTGACTTGAAACTTGTTTTTCTCCCCCAGCTGCCAGTGGAGGGCACTGCAAGCCACATAAAAAGCACTCTTTACCCAACATGTATCTTTTATGCACACATTCATTTAAATGATAAACCATGCTAAATCAGTGATGATGATGCCTGAAAGCGGGTTTATAAGCCTCTGTTTGCTGAATATATCCACTTCAAACCTCTGCTTATGCTTTGTGCTGAATTGCACCATCCTCCTCTCCGCACCATCTTTTTCTCATGTCTTCTCTCATGTCTTTCCAATGATGAAATGAATGTGTATATGATGAGAAACGGGCACATTATGCAGTGCACCGCCCGGGGCTCTCTCCTGCTCTGAAGGCATCTGGAGAGCAAATCGCAGCTGACATTTTGAAAACAGAACGAGTCCCGTGCAACATGGAAGTGGAGTTATGTTCAGTCGAATCCTTCTTTATGCTTCGCTGACCTTTCCTCATTCATAAACAGTGCCCGTAGATGCATATCGGTGTAAATCAGCCCTGTTAATGCCACACCAATGAGAGTTGCATGGAGAAATATGCCCAGTACTGCTGTCCGCTTTTATTCCCATGCAGTGGATATTCTGTACTATGGTGGTCATTGTTGGCATCGATGCTTGTCTTAGTGCACGCATTATTGCATCACACGCTGCGAGTGTTGCCGGCTAATGCTATTATCCCTTACTCTGGCTTCCACTAAGAATATTAATGTATAAATGGTAGGGCTGGGTACCATTAAACAATACCAGTATGGTGTTTCAGCTCGAATAAATGATAAAAACACTAAAAGGAAGTGTTTTATTGAATAAATGCCCAATATTGTTCTGTTTATGGTTCTACAAAACTAAAATGAAGCATGAGTATTTAAATGACTTGATTTGAGAATATTAGTCTTGTTTAGAGGAGTTTTGACTAGACATATTCATCTACATTATTTGGCTTATTTCATGACATATTTTTTTATTGATTCTAAGGTAATCTCGCTTGAAATAGGAAAATAAAACTGCCAAAAGGGCAAGACTAATTGCCTTACCCCATAATAATATACAGTACAGGCCAAAAGTTTGGACACACCTTCTCATTCAATGTGTTTTCAATGTGTTTTCTTTATTTTCATGACCATTGATAAAGAAGAAATTCCACTAATTAACCCTGATGAGGCACACCTGTGAAGTGAAAACCATGTCAGGTGACGACTTCTGGAAGCTCATGGAGAGAATGCCAAGAGTGTGCAAAGCAGTAATCAGAGCAAAGGGCAGCTATTTTGAAGAAACTACAATATAAAACATGTTTGCAGTTATTTCACCTTTTTTTGTTAAGTACATAACTCCACATGTATTCATTCATAGTTCTGATGCCTTCAGTGAGGATCTACAAGGTAAATAGTCATGAAAATAAAGAAAACACATAGAATGAGAAGGTGTGTCCAAACTTTTGGCCTGTACTGTAAATACATTTAAATAGAGAAAAGGACTTCACACATCAAATCCTTAGGACAGGTGCTTAGTGACAAGGGAGGAACCCGATGTTCATAGATTAAGAAACTCCCGCACACTGCCTGACTTGCAAAGTATCACTTAGGACAAAATAAATATACTTTGCAAGTCGGGCAGTGTGCGGGATTTCTTAATTTACAAAAGATTTGAAATAAATAAGGAATTAAGTAGAAATCTGTTGAAACAAGTCAAAAACAGGTCAAATGAGCGACTAAAACAGCTCAAATTTAGATGAATAAGATGAATTTGGGTAATTTAAACTTATCTAGACATCACCTTTTTTGTGTTGATGACAAATAATTTAGCATAGGTAGCGAAAAAGTAAAATGAACGATTCCCAGCCCTAATAAATGGTAAATAGTCTTCATTTTTATCGCACCAATCTCTGCTGCCCTCAAGGAATCACTCATCCATTCACAGAGAAACATCTCCCCTGGTACAGATGTTCTCCACTCTCTAAAGGGATCAGGGGAAATAGCTTATCGCCTTCTAATATGCCCTGGTCCTGCCGTTGTTTCCTGCACCGATGTTTTACCCGGGAACAACAGAACTTCCACATTTCTAGAAGTAGGTACAATTGTGATAAGATAGTTTACTAATGACCATGATAAATCCGTTTGTTGGGCATTGTTGTTCCCTGTAAAGACCGCGCCTCTTATTGTGAAGCCGTGAGATCTCCGTCGAGACTCGGATAACTGTCCGGGTTTTTAATGGTTCCTGGTTATTACTGTGTAGGTCTTTGTGTGCGTCGCTGTAATGCGTCCAGAGGAAGCCCAGAGGAGCGAGAGATGAGCCCGAGGCAAAACTGTGGCTTCATGTGACGAGAGAAAAATATCAGAAATTACTTTGAGGTGTCCCTTACGGAGAAAGAGTGTGCTGAAGTGTGGAGAAGGGTGTATTGTGGCGCGATTGCTGTGCTTTAGTTGAACAATAAAGTCGCAACACTCCAGATTCTTTCTCTGTCTTTTTTTTTCTTTTTACAATGGTGAATCAAGGTGAAACCCGTAATGACGATGCCCTCGGAGTTTAATGTACAAAATCTCCTTCATTAGCTAATGAAATGGAGGTGAACTGGTGAAGTTGTCCCAGGAATACTAATGCTCACTTTGCTCTTTTGATCACTCTTGTATCTGGGGCAGTTTTTCTTTTCAAGATCGTAGTACATACTGTAGGGCTGGGCGATTCGATGATAAAAACCAAATTGTGATTTTGGTGACGATCTGCCTTTTTGGGAACATCATCATATCGTGATTCAGTGGTTTTTATGTTTTACGCAGCTCTGAGCTCAAATACTTTCTCTCCACACACTGCTTTTGCTGTCAGGATTAAACCAGAACTATAGCAGGAGAAAACTAGCTCTAAACCTGGTCCTAAATCGGACAATATCACAGACTGAATCTGATTAAACCAGGACTAAACCAAGAAGTAAACCAGAGTAAAGCAGAGACTGAAATCAAGGTCTAAACCAGGACCAAACTAAGAAGGACTAAACCAGGGACAGAATGAAACGATAATGATTACCCAGGACTAAACCAGGACTAAACCAGGCCTAACCAGGACTAAACCAGGACTAAACCAGGACTAAACTAGGACTAAACCCAGGACTAAACCCAGGACTAAACCAGGACAATATCACAGATGGAACCAGGACTAAACCATGTCAAAACTGAAACTGTGACTAAAACAAGCCTTAGCCAAGACTAAACCAGGACAACACCAGGTCTAAATCCAAGAAGAAGCCTTTAA